>OW804097.1:129081523-129174430 GCA_942159475.1 Sthenelais limicola | reverse complement strand
TTATTATTTATTTTCTAATGGAACTTCTGGAAGACCTGTATTATACAGAAGTTGTACGCCATATTTCCATGCACATTGTTATTGTTATACATGGAAATAAAAACTACAATATTATATTCTAGACACTCTAGGTCCAAACCCTCAGATCAGATAAGAATAGTATGTCAGATTACTTTGTAAATCGGTATCCCTGCCTAGAACTCGGCGTTTTAATGGGAATTTTGCGGTTTAATGTCACTTTGCAGTGTGAGGCGAGAGGCTTTCCCTTCGCTGGAAGGGACTTCCTCAACTTAATCAGGAATGCATAAAACAGTGTTCAACCTGTAAAGGCCGAGAATAATATAATGAGGACCCCCCAACTTTTTCTTTATTGAAGGAATTACACTCCTTAGTACCCCCAATCTACAACCATTACCATTACCATTAAATCATACAAAGAATGATGTTTGATATTAAAAAAAGAAAAAAAGATGTTTGATAAATGATCTTCTCTGACATGAGTAACTTGCAGCCTTAAGATAAGGATCACATTCAGAAAAATACTTTGTATTAAAGTATATCAAGGTATGTCATACATTCTGCGTAGAACTACTACATAGAATTTGTATAAGTGTCCATATCAGGAGTCTTATCAAGTGCAATTATCTTTGTCACATTCCCCTTAGTGAGAGGTAAAGAAGGTGGGACAAATATTTTTACTGTATATGAACGTATTATGATCATATATAATCTCTAGAATACATCCAACATAAGGATGAATCAACCGCGGGTGATTAATACCTGTGTTTTTAATCTAGTGAGAATATGTGATAGCAAATTGTCTACAATTTATTTTGCATTACTTGGTTTAAATACCAAAGTAACAAGACGTGTTCATATGTGGATATCCACAATGAAACAATAACATTCATTTTTGCAGATATATTTGAGTAATTCGCCGTTTTCTCGATGTCAGATTTAGAAGGTGGCTATGTATAGGCTTACCAATGTAACCAGAGTGAAATCAAGTGAAAAAGAGATTGTTAGAATATATAATTAGAAAATACTGTAACTTATTGTTTTAATTTTATTTTAACGGACACAGCTCAGAAAGACCTGCTCTGAGGATGACGTCTTGTAAAAGGAATGAATTCATTAAGTAATTGGTGATTACTATTTTCATAACTTTTCAGTATATGGTAGAATGATATAGAAGTGTACTCAAAAGGAACTTACAGTTGGTTCTGTTCAGGTCAGTGGGTACTTTATAGGGGTTTCCCCTGAGAGTGAGTAAGATTCAAGGGATGCTCTGATGTCAGCAAATATCCTTTGATTTTATGTACCAGATTTGAGAATATCCTGTTATGATTTGGAAATATATTAATGGTTAGATTTCCTGATAAACACCCTGTATGTTAGGAAGGTTCAATTGAACTGATTCAAAATATACCACATTTGAGTTGGTTCCGGTATGATGCTCATCACCAAACAACCTTGATGGCCATAATACATCAGGAATACAAAGCCAGTTCCGCCTCCCCATGGTCATAAAAGCCATTAGGCTGGAAAGCTGTTCTCACGAGGATATGACTAAAGTTGACTGAACTCTTGTCAATTGCAACCCCCACCCCCGCACCCCCGGGGATGTAGGGAAATGTCCTTGGCCTTTTGACAGATTGGGTGAAATCCCCGATCCCCCAGGGCAAGAAATTCCTGTAAATCCCCGACCCCCCTGGGGCACATTTTTTGGTGGAGATTCTTTTTAGACAGAAACTATTGTTGCAAAAATATAAGGGCCATTCTCAGAAAAGTCTTGCAAATGGTGTTTTTGGTCAACATAGCTCTGTTGAGCTGGAGAAAATATTTTTTTGAATTTTCATTAATCAGATATTTTTTTTTTAAAACTTTTATTGACAGATTTCACATTCGTGATACGTTTCAGTGTCAAGTAAATATTACAAATATTGCTTCTCATCATTCTATGAAAAAACCTGATAGTCAATTACGTTTAGATTGATACAATTTATCATATAAATCAGATCGATTTAACATTACACAATTTTAAACATTTATATCTTCATCTCACTTCGTATCGTTTTCCATACACATTTTTTTTGCCCAAATTTCTAAAAGAGAAAAGCCTCAAGAGCTTAATATCCTTCTATTTACAAGGTTTACCGCTAATATCTTTAAAATGGAATAGCATTCCTATTGATTTGAACTCAATATCACACCGGGGAAACTGTTCCCTCACAAAAAGGTCGTCTTCGACATTTTGAACATACATAATTTCTATACAATATCGATCAGTTATCAAGCCAGTTATTGGTTTGCTTTAAGTATCTTTTTAGGTTCGGCCATGTTGAGTTCTTTTCTTTTATTGGCAGGGAGTTCCACATCATGGGACCCTGGAAGTGTGGAGATTTTCTTAACTTTTCTGACTTACATGGTGGAATAACAAGATTGATACCATTCGCGAGCCTAGTTGGTCTTGCCATTACCTGTATATTTCTGTGATCATTTTTTCGAATAAACATTAATCCCATAATACTGATCTTGGCTCTTTTATATAAAGGATCGATATGTAATTCATCATACAGTTCGACAATAGGTCTATAATTGTTGAAGCCCTGTTGAAATACAACTCTTATTCCTCTATTAAGTACACTCTGGATTTTTCTCGTGATCGATTGATTTGTTAAGTTAAATACTATCAGGCCATATTCTGCCAGGGATAAGATATGAGATTTAAAAATCTTCTTCGCTATACCTATATCCAGAAAATACCTAAGCCGTGATAGCTGACTTATTTTACTTTGCAGTCTACCTCTCATAGTTTTGAAATGATCATTAAAGTCTAGAGATTCATCAATAATAAATCCTAGGTATTTCACATTTTTTTCCACGGATAGAGGGTGGCCATTCACGTATACATGCCCTGCATCTCCTTGCTGTAGTCTCAATCTTCTCAAACGAATTTTTGATCCGATTAGCTGAGCTTGACATTTTTTTGCATTAACGTTCAATTTGTTCTTATACATCCAATTAATTATATTATTTGATGCTATCTGAGATGTTCGCAGAATCTCCAAATAATTAGAACCAGTGATCGATATAGAGGTGTCGTCGGCATAAATTGTCATATTCACCTTCAGAGTGTTATTATTACATAAGTTTTGTTTCAGGCAATTGGGTAGATCATTGATGTAAATAATGAAGATCAAAGGCCCGATTAAGCTACCTTGAGGGATGCCTACGTTAATCTCTATAGGATCAGAAGTAATACCGTTTAGTTTGTTTTTTTGTTTGCGACCATACAAATAATTTTCAATCAACCGTATAATATTTGGATTTACCTGATAGTGTCTTAATTTCTCCTTAAGAATTCCATGGTTAATGCTATTAAATGCCTTGGCAACATCGAAATATAATGCCATGCTAATATTACCCTGGTCAATGCCCTTCAAGAGAGGATCCAAGAACTCGAATAAAGAACGATTTGTAGATCGTTGTCTTCTGAAACCACCTTGTGCATCATTAAAAATATCATTCACATCCATATGATCTCGAAGTGCCTTACAAACAAAATGCTCCAGGAGCTTGGATGGTAGGGGCACAATAGCAATTGGTCTGAGGTTATTAAACAATCGAAGATTACCTGATTTCGGTATGGGCACTGCGGTATATTCTTTCCATTCATTTGGGATCTTACAGGTCGATACACATTTTTTTAGCATCTTATAAGTAATATCGTTCTTCCTAATAAGGACGAATTTTAAGATAGCACTGCTAATCCAATCGAGACCAGAATTTTTATTAGTATCAATGCTATTCACAAGATCTAGAACCTCTTTTTGAGTAAAATTAATTCTAGTTACAGCAGAGATTTCATTCTCGTTCGTTAGATATTCTGCATAGCCTTCATCTTCCTGGTTTATACCTGTATTTCCCATCTCCTTAAAAAAGGAGTTCAGGCTATTACTTGCTTCCAGGCCTGTTAAAGTAACACCCTTGTGTATAAAACTTTCAGGAATTTTTTTATTGTTCTTTCCAACCAATTTGTTAATTTCGTTCCAAAACTTCTTGCTATTACCTTCGCAATTATTTAAAAGGTTCAAAATTTCCCTCTTCCTTGCATTGGTGTTTCTTCATTGGGCAATTATCCCTGAGAAATATTTCCAAAGATTCTTTGAACCTTTCCCAACAATCGTTAGTATTTGATTCCTCTGATTGAAAGATATACTCATCTGTTACGTTATTATTAACATAATCCTCTAGTAACTCCCAGTTTATTTTATCGAACCTTCTTGAATATTCCTCTGTTACCGTTCGAGGATGTGTCGTTTTTTTTATAATCATGTACGTGGGGAATGATCTGAAAGATTTGTGTTTAGTGTACCATATGTCTGTACCATACTATGGTTTGACGCCATGATATCAAGCAGGCTGCTTTTTTGTCTACCTTTTCTAGTTGGGCTAGTGATATACTGTCGTATTCCCAATTCTATCAAGCACTGACTAAAGTTCTCTACGTGGGTATCCTTAATATCTAACAGATCCAAGTTTATATCCCCACAAAGGATGACATAATGATTTCTGTAATTCGTATTCAGATATTCAAGTGCCTCACCCAATTCATTTATGAACATTTGTTTGTTTCCCGCCATTCCTGTCATTAATCTCTAACATTTTGTTTCGTATCGATCGTGTGTTCATGGAGATTATGTTTATACCCCTCCTAAGCACAACGTTTCCTAGATTATCCGATGCCATTGGTTGGAATGAGATTCAGACATATAGAATATTCTTGGCAAACTTTCTCAATTGATGCGTATACATCTGATACATTGTGGCTAATCTTTGTAAAGCGGTATAAAATACAAGTTTGGTACATGGGCGTGTATAAAAACAACATATCAGTCCCTTCAGGGTGGGGCATCGTGGTAGGCATGAATGGCATACACAATGAAAGAGAAGCCTTCCTAAGTAATTTCTATCCTTGTAAACTCCAGTATGAGGGCGAACGCTTCACTTCGTCGGAGCAAGCCTTCCAATGGAAGAAGTGCAGAACGGTTGGCAGGAAAGATGTGGCAGATATGTTGCTACAAACTGAAGATCCGAAAGAAATAAAGGTGCTTGCGGATAAGATAGCATCATCACCGACTTGGAAGAGTTCTGAAGACACTGTAATGATGAACATCGTTAAGTGCAAGTTCGTCCAATCAAGACGCCTAGCAGAGCGGCTCGTGAAAACGGGCAGAGTCCAACTTATCGAGGCGACGAGCAACCGTAAGTGGGGTGCCGGATGTTACTTGGGAGATCCACAACTACAACAAGGCACCTGGAAAGGAAAAAACACTCTGGGTCAGATACTGATGAAGGTCAGAAAAGAGGTTACAACAGCAATAAATGACAATACATTCGACGATTTGTATACTAAACGAGCAAACCCCAAGAAGAAGCCAACTGCAATTACTGACGCAGATGGGTTCACTCAACCTGCCGATTCGACTAAAGCAGGGACGGAGATTAGAAGAACACCATCAGCAACCCCGGTTTATAACAGATATCAACAACTAGATAGGAGTGCAAATGACAGTACCTCTAGTGGTGATAGCAGCATGGAAATAACTGTCACAAGTTCCACGAGCCTGAACAGGTCCAGTGGAGGTGGTGCGGTGTACAAAGCCATCTTGGATAGAACCAGCTCCAAGATCGACCTAGATAGTGATGAAGCCAATAGATCTAGGCGCACACGTCATCTGCTACCATTAACCTTCGATTCTAGCGAGGTATCCGCTATGCATGAATCAGCCATAAACTTATTGAAGACATCTTAAGTACATACAGACTGTCGCACAAGATTAAAAGGACTATGTGGTAGGGTTTTCCGTAATTCAGCCTTTTTAAAATGACAAAATTGCTTTTCTCGTGCACGAGGAAGGAAGACGGCCATTTTGCTAACGTAAATGAGTACTTGACTAATGTCGTGATTGTTCTCGGGGCCGCGTTCTGTATATATACGTGTTGTAGAGTTGAAGTAGGGTATATACACAAGTTTCGGCATGATTAGATGAAATTATATCCAAGATTGTACATAAACTGTTGATTTTTGAGATAAACTGACGAAAGAAAACACGACAACGTGGACCGGAAGTAAACAACCCGCCATTTTGGGCTGTCACAAACAAGGTGTCACAACGTCGTAAAAAACAAATGTTAAATAATGGTGATATGGTATATGTCATAACATATTTTTGTGTGAAGTCATAAGTACTCCTGATGTGAACATATGGTATGAGTGTTAACTTGAAATATAAATGCTAACTGTGTAAATGTTCGCGCAAAGATTGCGACATTAACCGGATGTAGAGATAACCGGAAGTAAAGAATGTAAGATGGCGGCTAGTGGACATGTTTCGTGAATTGGTATGTTAAGTAAACTTCTTGTTTTGTTATTAATATTTAGCCAGATGTTGTTCGAAGGCGACAAAATGTTGCCGATTATATATTAGTTCTCCGTAGTAGCGTATGAATTACTATATGGAGTTTGAACTCGTTTTCATGTACTTAGCACAGTTTTTAAATCAGCGTAAACGAATATTGGTTGTCGAGACACGGTGATGGGTGACACCGAAAGCAATGTAGACGTTTCATCTAGGAAGGGGTTGAAGATCATTTTTTATAATGTATGTAGTCTGTACCATAAATTGGAATATATTAAAATGGAATACCTAACAGGGTTCTATGATATTATAGCTATCACTGAGACTTGGTTGAGTCAAGACGTGACCGATTCCATGTTAAAAGTGAACGGATATGATTTTGTTAGACAGGATAGAAAATGTAAGCGTGGAGGTGGAATATTACTATATTATAGAGAGAATTTTGTTGCAAATATTATAGATGATCTATGTATACAAGATAAGGACATAGAATTACTGACGTGTAAGGTTAAACCAGGGAATGGTAAGACAACCCTGGTATCTGTAGTTTACAGACCACCAAATGGGTCAGTACCTATCTTTATTGAGGCTATATGCAAAGGTTAACAAACAGTTATAGGGAGAATAGATTAATAAATACCCGAAAGTTGATCGGAGGCGATATAAACATAGATATGAAAAAGACCAAGACAAATAACACCAAGAGGTTTCTGTCGGTCCTAGAAAATTTGGGGTTAGTACAATACATTAAGACCTGTACTAGGCTGACAGACAAAACGGAATCTATCATTGATATTATTGCAACAGACTGCCCTTATGTTAATACAAGTGGCACGATCTTTGACAATACTAGTGACCATCTACCAGTCTATATAATTTTTAAGAAAGGTAAAATAAATAGATTAAAAGATAAAAAGATTACCTATCAAGCTCGACCAAATAAGAATATGACTCAGAATGATATTAAAGTAGAACTAGACAAAATTGATAAGAATAGCTGGGTCTCTGATGACATTGACTCTGCAAGTGAGTGTATGCTGGAGCAATTCAGGCAGATACTGGATATATTATATCCGGTACAAACTTTTGAGGTTAAGGAACAAAAAGGGTTGTTTAATAGAGAAATTAAAACAATGATTAGGAGGAAAAATAAACTGTTTAAGAAAGCCACGAGGACCAGAGACCCCGAGGACTGGGAGGAGGCGAGAGTTTTGAGAACACAGATAAAAAGAGAATTAGTAAAAATTAAATACGAGGCAGTACGAAAGATCTGTGATAGATTCCCACAGAATGATAGACGCTTCTGGATGCAAGTTAGTAAAATATTTGGTTTAAATGTATCCAGGAAAAAGGGAGAAGGTATTATCACGATAGAAGGAGAGAGATTAACAGGGAAAATTGCTGCGAACTATGCTAATTCCTATTTTTGTAATATTAAGGCGAATTCACATCCAGATAATGTAACACTTTCGGATGATGTATACCCAGAATTAAACTGGGATGATGATGTAACTGCGGCTGAAGTCTATGAAACAATTTGTGAATTAGATGATAATAAGTCAAGTGGTGTATTAGACATGAATACAAAATTTTTAAAATTCTGCCTGATTATATGTTTAAATGATTTTACAGGTTTTCTTAATAAGATAAAGAGAGAAGGGCACTTCCCAAGACTCTGGAAAAGGGCCATGTGTACTCTCATACCGAAGAAAGTGAACTCAGAAAAAATAGATGATATAAGGGCTATCTCCATATCACCGATCCTTGGAAAAATTTTTGAGGCAGGGCAGGAAAAAGCATAGACACCGCTATTATCGATTTTATGAATATAACTTTAAGAAACAAAGATGATGGGGTTGATACTTTGGCAATATATTTGGATCTATCTAAAGCGTTTAATTCAATTAATATAGATATTTTAATAAAGAAATTAAGACATATTGGTATTAGAGGTGCTCTACTTGATTTGATAATTACATACTCTAAAGACAGAGATCAGTTGGTTACCTTTGGTGATTGTCTATCTGATATAATGCCTTTAAAAGCTGGCGTAGCCCAGGGTAGTATTTTAGGTCCGTTATTTTTTATTATATATATAAATGATGTAAGTTTATTGGAATTTAAGAGTAGTGTTATTATGTACGCTGATGATTGTGTGGTTGTGCATGAAATTAATAGAGACAACGATTGGACAGAGGTTCAACTTGACATTAATACGTTCAAGAACTGGGTCGAGGTAAATGGTCTTAAAATAAATAACAGCAAAACAAAGAGGCAAATATTTCATGGAAGGAGGAAAAAGAAGAAAAATATTCCAGATTTGTATATTGAGGGTGAGAAGATTGACATAGTAGATAGTTTTAAGTATTTGGGATTTGTATTGGATTCAAATCTAAATATGTCACAGCATATTACAGGAACCTGTGTAAGAGCCAATATTATGTATAATAGATTACGAAAAATCCGGAATCAAATCACTAAAAAAATAGCAACTCTGATCTTCAAAACGTATATACTACCGGTTTTAGATTTTGGATCGATATTAGTAGATCTTTCATCAAAGCAACAATTAAGAAGAATACAATTAATACAAAATAAATGTTTAAGGTTGATACAGAATGTGAGAAGCAGAAATGCAGATAATAATATAAGCACAAAAATGTTGCACACATACTGTGAGGTAAACCCTCAATGCTTCAGACGAACGATTCGAATCTTAAATCTTTTTTGGGAAAATAAAAATAAAAATAATAATTTGGGTAATATAGAACATAATTATAATCTAAGGGATCATGGGAGGGTTGAGGTGGATAGATGGAAGAAGGAGGGTATTAGAGGGAGTTCGTTGGGGAGGGTTAAAGTTTTGTGGAATTCGTTACCAGTAGATATAAGGGAAACAGAAGACAAGAAGTGGTTCTCCAAAGAAATAAGGAAGTTCTATAATAATATCTTTATAGACTCCGGGGAAATATGGTGTTTACCATGAAAACGACCGCAATCCAAGACACACTCCGTCTATGGTGACATGTCTCATTATTTGTACACACACTACTGTTGGTATCATAAGTGGATGTAAAAATGTTGAAAAATGTGGAAATTGTGAAATCAAAATATATACATATATAGGAAACAGACTGTGAGTCTATGTACCCTTTCGAGGATTGAGATCTGCATTTATGAATATTAAATATATACATAAATAGGAAAAACCCTTAGGAATATTTGTATACGACACAACGCAGGGATAATTTGTTTTAATTGTTTTATTTGCAATATGTTTTCCTAAAAAGATGTAATGACCAAACCATTTATTTGTACACGCCTATTTGTGCCAGGCTCTTAACATTGATCTTATCTAAAGCAAGTGATATATATATAGAGACATGAAAAATTGAAGTTATATTGTAATCGACTATTTTTTTCCGAACACTATTTGTAATACACCAGCAGACTCTGAGAATATTGTAAACGTTGCATAATGTTTATTGCTGAATAAAAATCTTTAAATACAAATACAAGTTTGTTGATCAAGCAAAACTTGCTCGCAAATCGTCAAAAAACAAGCGAGAACAAATGAACATATATACATTCTTCATCCTTCATCAATATTATAACCTTGAAAGATAAAGTGCTTAGACAACATACCCTATTTATTCAGATTCCATTGGCTCATAATCCGTTTTGTTTTCCCAAGTCCACCATTTTGCGAATGTCATGCACCAAATTTAATAATCAATGCAAATTTCGATCTACTTTTCATGTAGAACGTGAATACCTCCTACTGACACAGTGACAGACATAATATTCTTATGCGAGCTAAGTATTTAATAATCATTCATTTTGACTGCTCTAGATGATAAGGTAGAGTCAATACGAAATTTTCTACGATATTCATTTACTGCCGACCATTAGTATGACCTTGACCTTCATACGCCTCGTGGTGAACTACACGTGTGGCACGAAAGTAAACAACAGCTGATCGATGTGTGGGTTGGTAACATGTCAATTTTACATATTAATACACAATGAAATCATTTCAAACATCACATTAACCCTTATCATGGCTTCACAGTAATATCAAAGAGATACCTGATATGTTTTGTTGTAAAATTCTTCGAAGAATTCGGTTAAATTAATTTTAATCCAGCTCTGTGCTGTTAAGTAGGTCAGTCCGAGGTTCTATGTATTTCGTATGTAGGCATAGATTATTTTCAATATGGCGCTGAGTCCGATGATATTATATTATCAGAAAGCTGACTTATTTGCTTTATTTTTATTTCGACCTCTTTTTGATAGCCACAGTTCTCTGCGTGATGCTTCCAAGAAGCGTTAAGATCAACTTTGACGATTTTACTTGGTCTGAAGTCAGGCAGCTGGTGGACATATGGTGTACTGGTGCGGGTGACTTTCGGTGTTTCATTCACATCTGATAGAGTTGGTTCTTTGGCATCCATGTCTTCTTCATCTGACAAATCGTTCGAGATTTCTTCTTCAAGGGAGTTGTCGGCGACAGCATGGTCGGTAAGTAGGGCATTTTTCTCTAAGGTCTTTTCTTCATATGAGGGGTAGTTGGGAAAGTATCGGTTATGATATCTATCACGCGATTTGGGTGTAAGAGCACTAGGCGAAATAGGTGCAGGGGGCGGGGACAAAGGGACGATATCATGAACTTCATCTCTATATCGTTCCCTCAATTCCTCTCTGACTGCCATGGTAATCTTACCCTGCCTATTGTCTCCTTTCCACGTTTTGCAGGTCAAATGTTATATATATAAATATTTTGTATTTCTCTTCATCATTTACATAAATAATCCAGAACCTAAATAATAACCATGGCCTCCACAAGCTCGATATCTTTCATAGCGAATAGTAGGTGGCATAGGTCTTCATCGTGCTCGAACTTTGCCTTCATGATTGTTCGCATATAATTTTCCTCCATTTTTTTCCACTCAGGAGATGTGCTTAGCTTTTTTCCTGCATCCTTTATTTCAAAGGGGTCTCGCATGTTGTGGATTCTTCTCGCTGCAGCGATATGACCGTTTTTGAGGGCCTTGAAATAGATGAATGAGTGCTCAACAGAGGTGAAGGTAATTTTCTTTACCTTAAATTCTGAATAATACATGTTGCTCAACCAGGCACGCGGGCCCTGATAGGCTAAACAGCCTCCTACCATAATTACTTTCAGTTTATCAGGTTGCAAATCTTCTGGCAAGCAATCTAGTTCGTCAGTTTTGTAAGGAGTCCCTTTGACGATTATTTTGTCCCCCTTGACTTTGGCTAATGGGTCGATTTGTGATTCACAGGCCTTTTTGGCAATGACGCGTAACATGTTGCGAGAACGTCTGACTTTGGCTGCTACATCTTCCTCAAAGTTCCAGTATCTATGTGCTGGGAATTCGTCTCTGGGGAATATCCTTTCGTCAAATATTCTGCCCTTATTAAACATGAAAAATTTCTTCTCATGCATGGTACGGAAGATTACTACTGTAGGATCAGGTTTCTTGCAGTGATGTCTTCCAGTATCTTGGTTGGAGATGATGCAGTAACAGTTGTCTAACCCTGCTGTGCAAAATTCAGGAATTGCAAGACTAATGATTCTTGCACAAGTAACTTCCACGTTTTCATCGTGGTTCTCCCTGACTCCATTGAAAATTACAGTTTTTTGCCTCATTTTGGTATCGATCTCATTGTTGATCAATTTTTGCTTTTTTAACTCATAGCACAGATTATTGATTTTTGCCTCAAGAGATTTTACCTTGCTATCAAGCTGGGTAGTCTTTGCTTCCAATTCTGTTCTGGATTGTATTTCTTCCTTGTGGGAATCCGCAAAATCAGAAACAAAACTCCTGGTATCTTCTGCGAATCTAGCTAGGGAGTTGTGGCCTGCTGCCAAGTCATTGAAGTTATTCGCATTTAAATCGATCGGTTCGGCATTTAAAATGTCATTTCCTCCCTCCTCAATATGTTTTTCCATATTTTTAGGTAATTCCTTAGTAAGACCTGGATAAGTAGAGTTGAAAGGCTTTTTGCTATTAGGTGAGTGTCCAGTTTGGCCGCTTGCTGTTCGTTTTTTCTGAGTGTTCATTCTGCTATGTAAACAAGGCACTATGGCAGTTGTCGTCTGCAATTATCGTCCACTCGGGAATGATTTGAGTGAAATCGGTGTGAGAAATTCACCAAAAAGTTCAATATTCAGTTGAGAGTATTCTACGAACCTTGGTACACTTCACTAATCCAATGGTTAGCTTCTTAAAAACGTAGGTCGATGGTTGATCAACAAAATTAGCTACTCTTCTAGCACAGCGTCATATTTCAAATTTTCGCGCATTGCTTGCAATGAATTCTAAACATCATGAGTGTTTTTATGACAGTTTTGTATATCTATATTCTATATCTATATAAGGAACCAATAGAGCAAGTAATTAAATATTTATATCTAGGTATCACATTTGACTCAACAAACACAATGGTTCTACAATATAATGGCCTGATTAGCCAAGTAAATGAGCGATTATTTTAGTCCGGCAGTGGAAGAGCCTAACCCGGAAATCCCGGATAAAGTTTTTTTCTCTCTTGATTTATCATCTATGGGGTCCCTATATCACATTCCTGTGTGATGTGAAGTTCCTGACCTTGAGCAATTTGAGATATTTAAAGATGGCCGCCACCGAACATGTCAAATCTGTAAACTGGCATATCTCTGCTTCTAATGGGGCTAGGAATATGTTCTAGGTGTCTAAATGCATATTTCATTAGCCTACAAATGTAATACAATCAGTAAAAAAATCTTTGACCCAATAAATTTCCCTGAAAATTGCATTATTGAATAAAATAATTTAATTTGGCCGCAACCGATCCAGCAAATCTGTAAACAGGCTTATCTCTGCTTCCAATGGGGCTAGGAATACATTCTAGGTGTCTAAATGTATGTTTTGTTAGCCTACAAATGCAATACAGTCATTAAATAAATCATTGGCACAACAGTTTCCAATGAAAACTGCATTATAGTGTAAAATAATTCAATTTGACCAATACCGACCCAGCAAATCTAGGCATATCTCTGCTTCTAATGGGGCTAGTTATACATTCTAGATGTCTAAATGTATGTTTTGTTAGCCTACAAATGCAACACAGTCATTAGATAAATCATTGGCCCAATAATTTCCAATAAAAATTGCTTCTTTGTGTAAAATAGTTCAATTTGACCGTAACTCAAATGACATGTAAAATCTGTAAACAGACATTATGATGTATATATAGATCCCTGCTTCTAATGGGGTTAGGAATACATTCTAAATGTAATTTGCCTACAAATACATTACATCTGCATACATTTAATCATTGGCCTAATATTTGTCAATGAAAGTTTCATTATAGTGTAAAAGAATTCATTATGCATTATTGTTTGTCAGATTTAGTCTATGAAAAGACCATAACCATATTTTTTGTTTATCATTCCATTATCTTGCACTTCAAATGTGATATAAATATATAAAGTTTCTTAACAGCAGGGTATCATGAGCTATACATAGTATTCACTGATGTCACAGCCCTGGCCTAGGCTAGCTATGTTCTGTATCACACCTTGTAAATATTAGCTGGACATATGTGTGATTTTCACCTCCAAAAGTTTTAGCAAATGTAATATAAAGTATGCTGATATAGTCAGGGGTTAGCAAAATAGTCAAAATGGGAAAAGCCTTTCAATCTGCTGCCTTCCACTCTCTAAGCAGACACACAATATGGCTGCCAATGGGGATAGCCACTGACTGGGTGACATCATGTGAATAATATGTATTACTTCCTATAAAACTCATTTGGGTAACTCATTCCTAATAAGTTGCCTAAACTTTCCTGAATGAATGGAGAGCAAATCATTCGCCTATGCACAGGCCTGTTCCAAGGAATATTGACAGACCAGGCCCTTGAACCAACCCTTATGATCTTTGGTAATTGCCAGCAAGTTGTATAGGTTGTTTCCCAGCATGCTTAGACTGCAAAAACCTAGACTTAACAGTTTCCAATCCTGGAGCAGCATTGTTTAAAGCATAGACATACTGTGGGCCAAGGAAAAAGTGACCTCATTAGAGCATACAGAGGAAGTGTCAAAGATGAGAAAATAGATTTTTTGGACAATTTCTACCCATTTCTATTGAACCTACCCTGACAGACTTGTGAACATTGCTACTTGTTGATTCTGCCTTAGATATTGGGAAGAAGTGTAAATGTCCTTGGAGTTTACCCTGTTACACACATCAAATTCAATGAGACATTAACAGAAGCAGTATAATTCATTTCAATAAACTTGGGCTGAGGGTTTTCATGAGTCAATGTTGCTGTTTACAAACTGCTGTCCTGTGAACTTTCTTCATATAATTTGTCAATATTTGAAAGCAATGGCCTCATGTTTGAGGTAAAATCAATGATAGATTACTGATTAATTTGAACAACCAAATGTAATGCAGGAATATAGCATTTTATACAATATTTATTCAGTAGTGTGTTCTACTTTGAAATGTGTGATGGTCAGTTAATGGGTAATGCAGGACATCACCAGGCAACCTGTCATTCAATATTACATGCAGACTACTTGACTCTTAAATGGATATAAATTTCTGTTTTCCTGATGCAGGCTGTAGATAAACTATTACTGCACCTTCAGGCCCTACCTTGCCTTGTTAGTTTTAACATGTTGGGGAAGAAGCAAATATTATGGCAGGGGCATTGGTCTTATTCCCTTAATTTGAATTTTGAAATTTGTAAAGTGGTAAGGTTGCTATAATGAGAAGAACAAAGATATTAGAAAGATGGATGAGGGTGGAGATGAGAAAACTATTAAGCAAGAGCAGACAAGACAGAGGACTGAACTTCTAACCAATGGCATAACCTGTTGTGATGTCCACAAGTCCATCTGGGTAGAGATTCTTACCTATTGGATAGCTTGTCACAATAGTAATCTTTGATGATGCATCCTCCTTATGTTCAATCAACAATATAATGCCACTTTTCCCTTGACCCACATTGTGACAAAGGTTTTGAAAACTGCTCAAGATGTGAGTAATTTTGGAAAGTCTGAGGGTGATGGGTAATTTCTATGATACCTGATTAGTCTTTACCAAACCTCAAAAGGGTTGACTTAACTGCCATCAAACATGCTGATGCACAGTAAACTTTCCATTCATTCAGAAGTTGAGCATGCTTTTCATTGGATGCATGTAATAGAGAGCACAATAAGGTTAGTGTTGATACTATGATAACCCTATTACAAAAACCATACAGAAGTCAATGGTATAAATTATGGTATGATAAAAGAAGAAATTCATTTATAGTCTGGTCATAGACAAGTAACACTGCAAAATAATGAATTCCTCTACACCATAAAAAAATCTGAATTGACAAATATTGGGCCAATGATTAAATGTATGCAAATGTAATGTATTTGTAGGCAAATTACATTTAGAATGTATTCCTAACCGCATTAAAAGCAGGGATCTTTATGTATATGTCTGTTTTTAGATTTGAGATGTAATTTGAGTTACGGTCAAATTGAACTATTTTACACAAAAAAGCAATTTTCATTGGAAATTATTGGGCCAATGATTTATTTAATGACTGTATTGCATTTGTAGGCTAACAAAACATACATTTAGACATCTAGAATGTACAACTAGTCCCATTAGAAGCAGAGATATGCCTAGATTTGCTGGGTTGGTATCGTTCAAATTGAATTATTTTACACTATAATGCAGTTTTCATTGGAAACTGTTGTGCCAATAATTTATTTAATGACTGTATTGCATTTGTAGGCTAACAAAACATACATTTAGACACCTAGAATGTATTCCTAGTCCCATTGGAAGCAGAGATAAGCCTGTTTACAGATTTGCTGGATCGGTTGCGGCCAAATTAAATTATTTTATTCAATAATGCAATTTTCAGGGAAATTTATTGGGTCAAAGATTTTTTTACTGATTGTATTACATTTGTAGGCTAATGAAATATGCATTTAGACACCTAGAACATATTCCTAGCCCCATTAGAAGCAGAGATATGCCAGTTTACAGATTTGACATGTTCGGTGGCGGCCATCTTTAAATATCTCAAATTGCTCAAGGTCAGGAACTTCACATCACACAGGAATGTGATATAGGGACCCCATAGATGATAAATCAAGAGAGAAAAAAACTTTATCCGGGATTTCCGGGTTAGGCCAAAATTTGCCTTTCCACTGCCGGACTATTTATATTTAGGAAAATTAATCCCTTTTTAACGGAATTTGCAGCCATAACTATGGCTAAATCCAAATTAATGTCTGTTTCATTATAGCCTTTTCACCCTTACCCCCCTACAAATAAAACAACAGAAGAAATTACAAATTCTTCAAAATAATGTACTTAGAGTTGCATTGAAATGTGACTATAGAACACATACTATGGATATGTATCTAGAAGCTAGAGTGATGGCATTGGAACAAAGAAATTTGGAAAGAAATTTACTTTAAGTAAGTCTTTTGCCTGAATAAGAAAAAAAACGTTGGGAAAATATCTCTGAAGGCCGGATCAATGGTCATATGGGGGATAAGTATGGAGACCCTCTACCCCTTTAACCCCCTCAAAAACTGCCTCCCATAAGCCCTCTCCCTACCCCCCCCACACACAAAACCCACACCCTAACCCCTACCCTAACCCTAACCCCAACCGTAACCCCAACACTAAAGGATCTTGACATTTCTTGTATAGAGTACAGTGGAGTTAGAGTACCCCACATTAGAGTACCCCATCATGTTCAGCAAGCCACATTCAGACCTAACACATTTGAAACACTATATAGGGGGTGGTTACACCCTGTATAGCTCAGACATGACACTTAGAGTAATAGTTCAGCAAGGCATGTTCAGACCTAACACAATTGAAACACTATATAGGGGGTGGTTACACCCTGTATAGCTCAGACATGACACTTAGAGTAATAGTTCAGCAAGCCACATTCAGACCTAACACATTTGAAACACTATATAGGGGGTGGTTACACCCTGTATAGCTCAGACATGACACTTAGAGTAATAGTTCAGCAAGGCATGTTCAGACCTCACACAATTGAAACACTATATCGGAGGTAGTTGCTGTCCACACACAGACTGTATAGAGAGTGTATATAGAGTATACCGCTCTAGCTGCTGTCCAAAATACTGTATGGGCTAGTTATCAAGGTATAGAGTGAGTACTGGTGGACATTCCTCCACCCTTCCAGCTGGTATTGCTGTAAACTAAGGAAAATCTCTGCCTGGGTGGGCGAATGTTTTCTCAGACATTCCCCTACCATTCCCCTACATCCCCGGGGGGGGGGGGGGGGGGGGGGGGGGTTGCAATTGACAAGTACATAAGTATTTCCATGAAACATTGCTGATTTCATCATCATCTGACTTCATGTGTAATTCCTGTTTGCTATATGGGTCAGATCGTCAGAAAATGTACAATTGGCAGCTCTACACATTTAGTAAATTTTGCTAAATTAGGCTGAAAAATAGTAAATACCGGGTATTTCTGAGCATATTTTATATTATGTTGTTTTAAAATATCTGTTTTGCTATGTTAAACTGTATATTGAAGCTCATGTCCGTCTCAAATATGGGTTATTTGAGAGGATTGGTGAAGGTGAATTGTACATTTTCTGACGATCTGACCCATATATAGAACCCCAGTTCACCAATAAAGCATTTCATTCTCTAACCAGTTGTGTGTTGTGTGGATTCATTCTGATGAGAGAAGCCTGAGGAGGTTTAGACAGTATAGTCTATCCAATACAGATTGAGCTAAGGCAGACCAGTATAGTCTGTACACCTATTGATATGTCTGGAGAGGGGAGATGAAGATTTATCTTGGACTTCTCTGGAATTGTAAATTGTACATCTCCTCATAAGTCGATTAGGAGTGTGTGATTTTACAGTCTGCCATATTCCTGTAACTGTAACATATTGTTGCCATATTCCTGTAACTTGAGGAATAGAAATTGAATAATAATGATACTATTAATGTGAATTACAGGTACCTACCAGATCTTTCTGGATCCTTGAATGATTGAGTGAAACCTGTGATGAGTGATGCCTCCTCACCAACTGATGGAACTAAGGGACCATTCATAATTAACCACTTGGGGGTGGGGGCGGGGCAGTTGAGAATTTGCGAAAAATTATTGTGCAATATTGTATGACCCCCCCTTAAAGTCTTGTGCGAAATTTCTTCCCTCACCCCGCTTGAAGGTTTGTGCAAAATTTCATGCCCCCATCATCATTGTAGGAGTCTGTGCAAAAAAGATGCCCCCTACACACACTTTAACTTGCTTTATTATACACACATTCACTACTGAGGCACAGACGGCTGCTCATTACTTGTAATGCGGTAATGGACTAGTACATTACCGGCATGTTGTCATGCAGACGCAAGTTTGGTGGCGCAAGTTTGGTGGTGCAAGTGCTTTCTTCCTCCATCGTTTCAACTGTTTCTACTTATTTTCCTCTTATACGAAAACCAGATATGGTAAATTAAGTTATTATCTTTTTAATCAAGAACGTTTTACATGCAAAACTAGGCATATATAATAATCAATTTATAGAACTCGCTGACGCGTGGTCTCGTTGACGCGTAAATAAAGAACTCGATCTCCGATCTCATTCTTTATTTATGCGCCATGCATCAACTCGTCCAATAAGTGCTAAGTATTTACCCGTTGGGTGATCATGATTGTGATCATCCTCCCCATATGGCATGTCTTTACTTCACATGTCTTCTGCCAACATCCAGTTCTGGCATTATTTTGCGGCACTAGACGCAAAGGTTACACCCACTTTTTACACCTTATGCTTCTAATGACAGTAAAAAACTACACAACATCGTACAAGAAATTTCTCAAGCTTTCATTTCATATAAAGCATGTTTATTTAAAATCATTAAGAACATGTTTCCAGATCCGCACAACCTGTCGCAAAAATAAAGACAAGCTGCGCTGGAGAGTAATGTGGACAGTGGGTCCGATATCGCTGGATGGCTCGATTGAGAACATGAACAATACTACTACTAATGATAATAATAGACATTAGTTTGGGTATGTCGAAGTCGAGAACCACCCCCTTTATTCGGTAATGTAACAAAAAAGAAATTTTCAAGTCATCTGGGCAGAAGTGGTCTAGCAAGGCCCTAACCAAGCAATATATACCTATATGACAGTCACGCCCTCTGGGGTGAGTTCCAAGAGGCGCCTTGTGATATAACATTCTACCTGGTGGTGAGAAGTGTACACAGAGACATCCCCGTGTCACGCTCATAGTGCCTACATTTTCTTCATAACTCTGGTCCTAGAGCGTTTCTGTAGTCATAATTTGCCCTGTTGGTGACTAAAATGTGATAATTCTTCTGATCGCCTTCTTGTTATACAACATGATCTTTAGGTCTAATGGATATCCTAAATAAATTCATTTTCAGTACAGCAATACCCTTGTATAGCCTAATTAATAGGTTTCTTTTGGTTTTTTATTCAAAATATGTAATCCCTAGATGTTATCACCATGTAAAGGGAAGCACAGTTGTTCTGGTTAGGTGCCTTAAGCCTTGTCTACTTATCACACATATAATATGTGATGTGTTATAGCAAAATAGGTCATAAGTCGCAAAATTTATATTTTAAACAATAAGTTATTCATAGGATACCATTATGGGAATGTGTTCATTTTAGGTGTGCTTAACGCTGATTGTAGCATGAATACACGTAACAAATGTCAAGAAACTGTAATAAATATATCCATGTATTACTAAGGTCATCTTATAGACCATTTTAAGCTACTTTACTATGAAATGTCCATCCAGAAATATTGTAAACTTGTTTTTCAAAAATCAAAATATCAAACTGAAAATATAGAAATACTTCTTAGATGTACCTCATGGTTACTATCATTGGAATCGGCCTGACCTCATTTTTTAAAAAGTGATGATATCTCAAAATCCATTTTTTGCGACTCATGACTCATTTTTCTAAAACACATCACATATTACACTAAACAAGAATCAGACACTCAACGGAAGACCTATCTAGAGGTTTGTTGATTTAGATTATTGGACAACCTTATTGTAAAAACATCTCCAATAAAGAATTCTTGAATTGAAAAGTTGTCAGTCGTAACAAATAGTTGATGTACAGAGGCCGCTTAGCATGTCTGTACAGTGCATCCTGGGATGGATTCTGTTGAAAATATTTGGCAACACTTTTATTGAAAAATGCATGAATGTTATTTTACACCAATATCACCACATTTATAAACCAAATGCATGATAGAAAGATGGGGACTTTTATCATAGAAATAAGTATAAGATATTGACATTAGAGCACTGATAAATAGTTCATGCTGAACATGGCATGTTTTCTATTAATTTAAGTTACTAATCCCATAATTCCATGCAAAAATGCACGAATGTTATTTTTCACCAATATCACCACTTTTATAAACCATCTATAAAAACCAAATGCATGATAGAAAGATGGGGACTTTATCATGAAAATAAGTATAAGATATTGACATAAGAGCACTGATGAATAGTCCATGCTGAACATAAAATTTTTTCTATTAATTTAAGTTACCATTAATCCCATAATTTCATGCAAATCAAGATTCAAAATTGCAACTATGCAAGTCCCCTATTCTTCATCGTACATTTTTTATTTTGACCTCAACTTTTGTGTTTTGAAAAACACCCCAAATAATTATAGGCCGATCTCTGGAATTTCTATGCCGGCAAAAATACTGGAGAAAGTTATTCAAATACAATTATCCACCTTCATGGAGGGAAATAATATCTTCTACCCTAAGCAATATGGTTTCCGCCAAGGTCGATCGGTTGACCAGGCTCACATTGACCTGCTATCCCCGATATATGAGGAACTAAACAGGGGAGGGGTCACTACTGCAGTCTTCCTTGATTTCAAGAAGGCATTCGACACGGTAAACCACAACATCTTGTTACAAAAAATGGAAAAAATTGGAATCTGTAACCGTGAGAATCTATGGTTTAAAGACTCACAAAGATCTCACAAATAGAACTCAAAGAGTCAGAGTGAACGGTTCAATGTCCACCCAAGGTGAGGTCACTTTCGGCGTACCTCAGGGAACAATTTTAGGGCCGATCCTCTTTACAATTTATATAAATGATTTGCACCGGGTGATCCAAAATTTGACAATTCAACATTATGCTGATGACACTGTATTATTCATAGGTGAAAACTCAGAAAAAAAATAACTTCAAATCACTTCAGAATGATCTCAATATGATCAACATCTGGTGCAAATCAAACAAAATCTCAATGAACGTCTCAAAAACAAAATTCATGAATTTCAGTAATAGAAATAGGAAAAAATCAGTACTTAAACCTGATCCCCCCAACCTCACCCTGGGTGACGAACAAATACAAGAGGTACAAGAATATAACTATCTAGGTTTAATAATTGACCAACGCCTCTCCTTTACAACACATGTGACAAAAGTTGTCAACAATGTAAAGTGGAAAGTCCGCTTACTTGGAAATGCCAGATATATGCTTCCCAAGAAAGTAAAAATTGACATTATCAAGACTTTGATTATTCCTCTTGTTGATAGAGGCGATATCTTTTACTCTAACTCTAACAGGCACCATATAAATAGGCTACAAGCCCTTTTGAATGCTGCAGTTAGAGCTGCGCTAAATCTTAGCAAGAGATGCAGCGTAGAGGACGAGTTAAAAAAAATCAATATATTACCAAACAAATCGAGAAGAAGGGTTCATATATTAGAGTGTGCTCACTATCTCGCCACCAATAAGGAAAATCTAGACCTCAGATCTCTCCCCACAAGAAGCCATGCTGAGAGCAGGAGGAATTTGAGGTTAACACATCCCAACTCGGCCTTATATCAAAATTGCTTTCTTTACAAAGCCCGAACAGCCTGGAATAAACTTAACAAAACTGAACAAAACCTTGAACTTAGAAAGGAATTTCGGAAAAGCATTAAAAAATGAATTAATGTGTGAGTTGTCAAGCGCAGCCCTGAGTTGAAACCTCCTTCTCACTTCTACCCACTGAACCTGTATACCACTGTTTACCACCATATGAGATAAAACATCTCTCTCGTCCTATGTATCTCGACATTACATTGTACAAGTATTACCTATTGACATATTATTCATTACTGTTTATTGAGTTCGACTGAATTGTTGATACCACTCTAAATGATCAAGGTGTTCTCCACGATCGACCTTTTTGAAATAATGTCTTTTATTTCATTCCCTGTATGTATATCGATCAAGAAATCTAGGTGTATTCCTCGATTTAAGACCAAGAAATAGTGTCTCCTGTTTCTGTCGTTTTGTAAAGATATGTTGCTTTACCTTGTCAAAGAAATAATGTTTTTTATTTCTCTCATCGTTCAATACATATTATCTTAGTCTATCAAATCCTGGTTCAATTAAACCATGGCTAGTCGACCTGTAATTATAGTGATATATCTTCTGCCTGTTTCAGTAATACAGAAACTAAATGTGGCATTTAATGTATTTTTTAACTCGTCATTTCATTCTCTCTATATTGCTTCTAATTGTATTAGTCCTCCAAATTGGGTAACCGCCGGAAGAAATGGTACCAATACGTATCATAGGCATGTAGACCTATTCATCATCTTTATATTACTGTACCCTTGTTGTACCTATCTGATGAATAAAAAACATCTTATCTTATCTTATCTTATCTTAACTTTCCAAACACTCTAAAACAAAAGATTTATATGAGCCCACTCCTGGAATGGTATGTGCGAATATGGGCCGTATACAGCCTCTTGGTTGATTTCTATGTCTATAATTATATTGACTGACCTGTTCTGGGTATTCAATTGGCGAACTATGGTTTTCAATGTCAGTGGTATCGCTGACTGGACCAATATATCCTAATGGGAATCCATATTTGACAGCTTGTAATAGCTTGTGTTTATCGATTCATTGCGAAAATGGAAAAAAGGTGTAGGTCTTCTCCAAGCACTTCCTATATGCATGTTTATTATCATAGGACGTCTGTAACTTATAAGGTATTGAAGCTGAAGGCAGAGAGCTTTTCTTTCAACATGCCTACAGACATGACACTATAATGGTGTTTGATAAAAATGTCTGCGTTTTTCAGAAAAAAGGGGTTGAATTCATGTTTTTAAAAATGTCCGCGTTTTTAGAAAAAGGGGTTAATTTAAACAATGTCAGCGTTTTTCTGAAAAAAAGGGGTGATTTTTAAGGCTGAAAAGTTGGTGTTTTCATGGAAAAAGGGGTACTTTTTCAGCTCAAAATCCGTGGAAAAGGGTCTGTTTTCTGATAGGTATAACAAGTATATGTCCTACTAATTCCATATGAGTGCGGGGGCCTGGGGTTCGGCATAACACTATCCGGTATTTTCCCGGGTTTTGAAGAACACATTGTCAAAATTACCTCACAATCCGGTTTCCCTAAATTATAGCAGTCTATTTCAGCACTTTTCTTGGTGCTGGTGTACACAGTGTATAAAACCTTCAAGAATCACGGTGTCAAACGTATTGGTTTGGTCAACATTTGTTTGTTTGATGGGGGCTGCCTTCTTGTCTTGTCTTAGGATGGCCGTGATTGGTCGAGTGGCTGTGTCGGTTGTAAGGACGCTTTCTATTGGCTTATAACTATCCCGGTGTATGGAAGCAATTCCGTTTCCAGGCACTTCGCAAAACAATAACAACAACAGAACAGATCATCATGTGAAATCTGATGATCGTAACATATATACATATCTTCCATGTAGTTACTAGTCTCTTGATTGGGATGCAGGTTTTGACTCACGTTTTGCGTTGTCTGTCCTTGATCCCACAAGTGTTGTCTAGCAGGATCCACTAGTTTTTTTAACCCTGAGCGAAGTATCCATGTTGTGGCTGGTGGGGGCATGGCACATATGGTGCTGGTATGTGCTGCTATGCTGTTGGTATTGGTGGTGGAGGGTAGGCAAATTGATGTCTGCGTGGGTTCTGCTCACGACTGTGTGACTGGCGTGATCTTTGCCTTTTCACGCAATCGTTGGCTGCGTGGTTATGTCTATTAGCTGCATTTGTAGCATGACAGAAGTAACATATGTGGTTTTCTTTACAGGCCCCTTTTACCTTAAATGTTGGGCATGGGACACTATTAGTTTCCTTCATCACAATGGATGCGGGTGCTAGTGATATACGCATCCTTTCGTACTGTACTTTACAGCGTCAAATGCCATTATTTCCCCACGCTTGATGCGGTTGAATATTGTGTTTGACTATCGTATGACGTTTCTCCATGGTCTATCTCTCACATCTTGTGCAACCTGCTGTAAGTGTATTATCAATGCCTGGCGTGACTCAACCTTTACCATGTTTTCATCGAATAGCATGGTAGTGTAGGCATGAACGAATTCTTGAAAAGTCATGTTTTCTTTGGCCTTAAGCTTGTCTTTCACCGTCAGCACTCCTTCTCTCTCTAGATACATGTAAGGCTTAGCTATTTGTCTCCTGACTCGTGGATCAAAAGATTCATTACCTTTTTGGTCTGTATTAACGAACATGGAGTTAAATTCCATCTGTTGTTCGAAGTAGGCACAAGCGTACCTGTCCTTCATTATATCTGACGGGTGTGGAAAGTTTATCGGAGGCTCTTGTTGGCCAATGTGCACTGCTGGGTACGTGAGCAGTCGGTTTTTCTACTTGGCTTCCGTGGCTGCCTTATGAGTGTCTTAATCGTTCTTATCTGTTATTTTCATATCTGCCATGGCCTTTGCAATTGCCATGGTTATTGACTTGGTTAAAGAATCTTTAAGCTGTATCACCTTGGTTTCCAGCTCTCCCATTCTGGTTTCAATCACCTCAGTCATTGTGTTGCCGGCCAGTAGTTCAAGATGGCGGACACCTGTGTCGTCGAGTGTTTGCTTGTCAGTCGTATCTGATGAGGCGTTGATAATGACTTCTAACTCTGTTTCCTCCTTTGTCGTATCAGCACTTTGTTCTGCGGCCTTTTGTGTACCTTTGTTAAAGTTTTTGGTCTTTCATGTTGCTGATTTCATACCTTATAGGCCGTCAAAATTTTCCGGTATTAAATATGGAGGTTTGAGGTAGTAAAGTATGGAGAAGAAGGAAGAGTGGGGGTTTGTGGGAGAGGCAGCTACCTGGCATAGAAAGTAGGGGGAGACACCAATGCTTCGGAATTATAAATTCCCACCAAATTTACTAAATATGTAGAGCTGCTGATGATAGGTGACTTTACCCATATGAGGTATGACCTTCAGTTGTGTAGTGGCCACCAAGTCGTTGTTGTGTCTAAGCCCATGTTGGCTATGATAAAGTCCTGCCCATCATCTTTCACTGCCTGCAGGAAGCCCCTGAGGTGTCCAATGGTGTGCATGTGATCTAATAGTAGCAGCACCTGAGCCTCACAACCGTTGGTGACCTGTAAATAGATATTTACCAACATGAGTATGGCTTTTCTAAATCCTATTTTCCAATTAGTATAACTAGTTTCAAAATGTATAGTTAACCAGAGGCCAGTATTACAATGTTTACTGTTCTGTACCCTTTTATCAAGCAAATTTTAGTGACTAAGAAGAAAATTCAAATGGGAATAAATAGAAGATTAAACTGGACTGGATGTATAGATCATGACGAACAGTGAACAATTTTTTTTTTTTTTTTTTTTTTTACGCTGACAAACAACTCCAATAATTCCTTGGCTACAGAAATTGTTCTTCTACTTGCCTGGGCTTGAATCAATTTTCTTGCTGATGATTGAATAACTTCGTTTGCTTCTAGGCTAATTGCAAATGTTGGTCTGTATTGCAAGTATCTCACAAGCATCAGCTTTTGCTGGAGGAAGAATTCATCCACGCTCTTCAGAAGGCTCAACAATTTGTAGTTTGGAATGGAAGCATTAACGAGAGGCAGTTCCACATCATTTTCTACTCGTGATCTGAAAGGCAACGTTCTGTGTAAATGAAACATCAATAACAATATTGACTAACTATTACTGGTAGAATACAATATTTTTATTTATGAATATCTAGTTTTATAGGAAATATTTTGGTATTTTGGTGACCAGGATTAAGGTCCATAGATGCAATACTACTTCTCAAAAAGACTACAGTTTAATAGAACTAAAAACTTGCTATAGTAATATATAAAATTGCTATAGTAAATTAGAAAGTTGGATTCCGCATTCCATATTTATTTGCTCCAAAGCTTCCTGGACAAATCTAGCACTGGCAAAAATCAAAATATCTACATTACTGGTCTTACATGTTTTGGTCAAAGTTAATTGTCATGAGTAACAATAAATGATTTCATTGATTTCATTTATTTCAATTTTTTTTATTTTTCCGAGTGGTTAAGTGGCCTTCATTTTTTAGTATAGATACTTTTTGCAGACCAATTCTTTACAAATGTTTCCCTGATTACATAAACTTTCTAATAAAAATACAACATCAACAAAACTTACTTGCCTGGTTTTGATGTGAAACCACTGTTATATGTTTTTATTTAGCTATTTTGATTAACAATATCAATGATGACAATCAATCCTGCTGCAAAGCATGTATAAGATTCATAAGATAGTAAACTTGTAATCCTATGCATAGACCTACCTGTTCATCCTGTCCTCATATGATGGGGACTTGGTTGTTGATCCTAGGATAAATGAAATAGTTCAGTGACAAATAGATTGTAAATGGCTTATATCATTGACATTGTTGAGTAGTAAAAATAATAATCTTTTTACAGTGATTAAAGGAGGACTGTTGTCATTTACCAAAGGATGTGTCAGATGGCACTGCTGTGGGAGTATCAGCAATTATCTTCATATTATCATTCCACAAAAAATGAAATTAAAAATGGTTAGAGAAGTTTTACAAGATATCTTAAGCTTTAAATATGAAAACCATCATGCTGTCGAAGAGTTATGTTCTTACAGTGTACAATAAACTGTGAAAGTACATCAAATAGAATGAGTATTTTTCCATATTATACATCTATTTTGAAAAAGGAAAATAGCTCTGGTATTGCTTTGATTGCCCCTTTAAATAGGTTCATTGATTCCTAGACAAAGTTAGTTACAGCATTCAACAGATAATTTTTTTTTTAAAATAAATTTTATTGCGTAAACATTTTCAGGCGAACCTAATAATCTCATGATACACAGTTCAAAAATTACATAGTTATTCCTTTATATATTTTAGTTATTTTAACGTTTTAACTTCATTGTAATTACATAGCAGGAGGACATACACATGTTTATTTACTCCCGGCAGATCAAGTTCATTCTAGATATACACAATTTCATGTTATCATTCAATTAACTACTAATATTTTTGAGTTTTTTGTTTTTCGACCATACAGAATTTGAATAAAAGTACACATAGGCATAAAAAACAGATCATGCATCAAGTTATATTTGTCTCCGAAATTAGAGATTTTCCTGTCTTATTACAGGAGGTTCCTTATAATAAAAGGACATCAAGTCCGTGAGGACATGTATCAAACAATTTCAATTTCACAAGTACATTTCAATCAATTTGTGTCCGTTCAGGCCCCTCGTTGACCAGAACAAAGACAATTTCTGAAAATCACGCTTATAAAGATTCGAGACCTATATCAGATCGTTATTGGCCTTCAAAGATAATTTCAGGGTTTTCCAGTCTAATTTTCGATAATTTGCTGGAAGGTTGTTCCATAGGGTAGGACCAATAAAGTGGGGGGTCTGCCTAAATTTTTCCCTGTTTGGCCTGTGGATTTTTAAGACCTGCCCATCAGCAAGCCTGGTCTCTCTTGGCATGTTTTGACAATAAAGAGGATCATTTTTCTTTTGGAACATGATACCTAGTAAGGCAATTTTACCCCTTTTTTCTAGAGAGTTGACGTTACAATCAATTTTTAGTTCGTCTATGTCTCTAGGATCATTCTTATAAACAAGTTTGATGGCCCTTATGAGAAGCCTCTTGAGTTTATTTTTGATATTGGCATTTGCCATACTCAGAAAGACTACACCATATTCAAGAATAGATAGGATGTGCGTTTTTAATATTTTACGCGCCATCTTGATTGTAATATAGCCCCTGATTTTTCTAAATTGAGTCATTTTGTATAATACTGAGATTTTCAGTTTGTTCATATGATCATTCATGCTTATCAGTCGATCTATTTTGAACCCTAAGTATCTTACTGTCTTACTGTTTGTAATTTCAGAACCATTTATATAGATCTTTCTTAGTTGGTTGAAATTGATCTTTTTTAGAGATGCTCTTGTGCCAATAATTTGAAGCTGGGATTTCTTCCCATTCAGTAAAAGGCCATTCGCCTTCATCCAATTATTTATTGTTGAGGCTGCGTTTTGACATATGGTTAGACAGTCGTCTAGATTAGGACCCGTTACTGTTAAGGCAGTATCATCTGCATAAAGTGAGATATTTAGGTCATTATTTCCATGATCAACAGTATCTATACATGAGGGGAGGTCATTAATGTATATAAGAAAAATTAAGGGTCCCAGATGACTCCCTTGGGGCACACCTCTATTTATCAATTTTGTATCAGAGATAAATCCATTCAGTACCGTTTGTTGTTGTCTGTTTTGAAGGTAATTCTCTATAATCCTGATCAATTTAGGATGAATCTGATAAAAAGATAATTTTCGTCTAAGAACTCGATGGTCAATACTGTTGAAAGCTTTGGATATGTCATAGTAGCAGGCTGTGGTACATTCACCTCTATCCAGACCCTTAACTACGGGGGTGAGGAAGTCGAATAAACTAATATTAGTTGAGTGACCCGCTCTAAAACCTCCTTGCTTCTCAGAGAATAAGTTATTGCCCTCCATATGTTCAACCAAAGATTTACATATAATTCTTTCGATGAGTTTAGACATTATCGGGACGATAGCTATCGGTCTCAAGTTGGTAAATAGTTTAGTATTGCCGTCCTTCGGGATAGGTTTTACTTGGTAGCGTTTCCATTCCCCAGGTATGACTCCTAATTCAATGCACTTTTTTAGCAAGATAGTGATCAAGGGGCACAATTTTAGGAGAAATGATTTTAAGATTCTGCTATCCACCCACTCGAATCCGCTACTCTTACCTACATCAATATCACCAATCAGATTATATACATTTGTTTCAGTAATATAGGTAGTGCTAGTAAACAAAAGGTTAGGTTCATCACCCAAGAATTCTTCAAACTCTGGGAAATTGTCAATTTTCGTATGACCCAGTTTCACAAAATACTCATTCAACTCGTTACTGGCTATTTGGTCAGTAACTTCCCTGCCATTGTGTAAGAAATTGGTTGGGAGAGCACTATTTGCTTTACCAAATAAATTGTTTATGTTGCGCCAGAACTTTTTACTATTGTTGGCATTAGCGTTTAATTCATTTTTGATGAGGTTTCTTTTGTAGTTCTTAATACATTTTGTTACCTCATTTCTTTGTCTTACAGCATCTCTATGGTCATTTGCTAAACCTGATTTATAGGCCTTTCTAAATAAACTATCCCTCAATTTAATCTTTTGGATCAAATCATGAGTTAGCTTAAATTTGCCTTTACTTCTGACAATTATATCTTCGAATGCACATTTTCTATCTAACAATTCAAGGATACACTGTTTCGTTTGATACCACATACCGTCTGGACAATTACGAACATTTTCATAAAGGTCTAAGTCATTCATTAATGGCTGAAGATGATTATTAATATCCTCCTCAGTTAGCCTATGAAAACGTCTACCCTTTTTGCATTCGACCTTTCTAGGTTCCTTTCCTTTCTTTATGATTAAATCAGTGCCTAGGTGGTCTGACAGGTTGATGTTTACGATACCTGTCTTATTTATGTGAGGATGGTCAGAGCATAGCACGTCCAGAAGAGATCCACTGTCTCCAGTAATTCTCGTATTATTTACAACCATTTGCTCAAGGCCATGATTATTTAGGAGCACCGAAAAATCTTTTACAATTTCCTCCTGAACATTGTTTAGGTTAATGTTTATATCACCACATATGAGCACCGCACATTTGGGCTTCATAGCTTTCAGACTAGTTAAAGTTGACTCAAGTTCTTCCAGGAATATTTTACGACATCCATTAGGCGGCCTGTAGATGTTCAAGCTTATGATAGTCTGCCTATTTCCTGGCTTAATTAATAAACACTGCAGTTCTAGATTTGGAGAACAGGTATTAAGCTTATCGAATATCCATGGATCAACTTTACAGTCTCTGTGAGCTAGACAACATAAACCTCCTCCTTTATTTTTCACGTTAGGACCTAGCCTATCGTGTCTATAGATGTTAAATTCGTCAGGTAACGAGAGGTGGTTATTAAAGTCAAACGAGTTTAACCAGGTTTCCTGGATAAATACCATCTTTATGCAACCTTTCAATAGTGAGTTTGAGATTTCAATGGATTTGTGTCTAAGGGATCTAACGTTAATCGAGATAATACCAAGTCCCTTGCTAGTATTAATTTCGTGTAAGTCATCCAATTCCATTTCTCTCAAGGTACAAGGTCTGATTCAATTCGTGGCAAACTCTCAACACCCACATGGGTTGTAATACTCGGGCCAATATTCGAAGGTCAAGTGTACAATCTGTATTCGAAATGGTATAAGATAAAAACAATCGGGGCCCTTCTGGGCTTAGCGGCATAGTGTATGCGTGGTACGACTATCTTAGCAAAAGAATTTCGCCTAAGTAGAGGACTGAGAATTGGTCAAACATAGTTCACAGGCAGTCATCAAGAGAAACAAACAAAATATACAATTTATACAAGTCCAGCATTTCTTACTGAAACATATAAGCCAGAAGTTTACATTTACCTTAGCTCAAACTGACGCGGTTCGACGTGGGGTCCGCCATTTTGGAACTATATCGTGTTCCGCATAGAATATTATAACATATGTAGGAAAAATACCACTCTTACCTTTTCAAGGATTTATCATTTACAGGTAGGTTATTTAGAGTAACACTCTAATTATTTATAATACACTAAGTATGTCGTTGTTAGCGATTCGAAACATTTTAGCCATTTTCTGCCGACTGAGCTTCCGGTTTGAGACTTCCGGCATGGATACACGTGTGTCAGCTACCAAGGTAAACAACAGCATCAGGTATCAAGAAAAACCGACTGAAATTGCTGAATGGATTACAAAAAATGGAATGACAGTGAGCAAGTAGGTATAAGTGAACTTATATTAGGATTCAGTTACGAGTTTGTAGCTGCAGCTAGACCATGCATTGATTCATTTAGAGATTTGTGCAGGTCACTGTTCAGTTTACGGACTTTACGCGTACCCGTTTGTCCATGTGGCGTGCTTGACACTGTAAAGTTCAGTTTACTCGGTCGAAGTAGGGTTTTGAAGCCTTCTCGCCTGGTAGTAGCTGAGTCCGTTATGTCTTTGGTCTTACCAATGAGGGTCGCTTCAATATTTTCCAGTCTTTTCTCATGCATAGACGCGGATAACTCGTCTAGTCTTGGATGTCTGTAACGTCGAGAAGAGAGTACACCTTTTATTTTATCCTGCGAGAAGGGGGATAACTTGTCAGTCGATATAGCTGGAGGAGGTGGAGACATTTGGATAACCTTGGACAGTTCTTGCTTGTAGGTCTCTCTCATCTCGTCTCTCACTGCCATAACGATTTTACCTTGTGTATTCAATCCTTCCCAGGTACGGGTGCGGAGATGAACATTGCCGAGATAGACGCCACAGCCCCACTTTGTATCATGAGTGGCCTCGACGAGTTCAATGGTACCAGTTGACAATAGCAAGGTACGTAGCTCCTTGTTTTGAGTAAATTTGGACTTTATTATGGTCCTCATATACCCTTCTTGTGCTAATTCCCACTCGTCGTCGGACGAGAGTTTGTCTCCGAATTCCTTAATTTCATAAGGATCGCCCATTTTTGCGATTTTGCGACTTGCTACTGTGTTACCCGTTTTCAGCGCTTTGTAGTAGAAGTAGGCATGTTCGACACTTCTAAATGGTATATTCTCCAGTCTTATCGGGCATTGGAATAGATTTGATGGCCAAGCCAGGTGGCCTTGATAATAATAAGAAACATACAAAGGTCAATAGCAAAATAAACGGGCAGCCAAATTATTTTGTCATGGTATTCTTGATATCTGTAATTTACTATTATTACTGGGACCAATAAGTATATAAGTAGGAAGCCTTGTAATGCCTAATTCTTATCTACTGTGGGTGAAATTAATGTTGGATGCTCACCAATGCCTTCGGCAACGCTTGAGTGCTGGAAAAGAATGAATAATTGGTTAGTTGGTCAAAATTGATGCATTTGTTTCATGTTATGGAAATGTATATATAAATATTAACTGTCTGGTCAAAAAGAGACACAAATGAACATCAAATGAAAACATCATGATTTTTATTTTCATAATAGTTGTTATAGTTTAATGAAATCAAATACAAACTGGAAACCAAAAATATCCTTTCATTCTTCGGCAAATCTTTTAGGAACCCAATTGAAATAAGATTATTACAAGTACTAGTTGAAAAGGCAAATTGATGGTGCATCTAAATTAGGACAGATGATATTGGAATCAGACAATGTGTCATAAGCTGTACAAACCTCAGAACCAGTCCACAACTGGTGACCAATGCACTCTCTGATTTTGCGACAGTCCATACGTGGACATCTTTTGGCGGGGAGGTTTATATCATTGAGTAGCACCAGAGAGGCAGAGTGCTTCTCTTTGCAGGTGAATAGCAGGAATGCTTCATAGGTTTGGTGGTACCCAGTTTGGTGTAGGATGTGTTCAATTCCTTGCTGGATGGGTTCTTGGATGACCTTTCTCATCTGTATATGATGATTGCCTTGATTGAAATCTGTTTTCTCACAGGATACTCGGACGGCGATTGTTGGTACATTCTCCCACTGTTCCTTGTTCAACACTTTTGGGTCTTCTTGTATGATTGTCACATAATAGTTTTTGCAGAAGAATTCTGCCCCATTACAGCCAACTGATTTTTTTAACTGATTTAGCATTTCCCACTTTTTGTTATTCATCAGGTAACAAATTAGCATACCAATTAGACCATATGGGATGAAGTATCGCTTTGGTGCCAGTATCTTACAGTTTTGATGCTTGTGCGGTTTAATATGTAGCGTTGGAAACTGGTGTTTTTCTTCCATCTCTTCTTCAATTTCTTCCAGTTTTGGCAGCATAGAAGGGGCCAAATAACATTCGTCCCCATGGCAGATCAAAAGACAATATTGACACATTATTTTGAGCATGAAATCTGTTTTGTCCTTCCAAATGGCTTTTGCCAGATCATGGTGAAGTTGCCCATTCTCCAACTTATTCCAATGCATGTTATCTTTTAATTCTGTGTTTGTTTCTAAAACATCCTTCAAATTAATGACTTTACGCATCTCTTTTACAAGCCACATAGGTTGACAGATGCCATGCGCTGTTTGATGCTTGAAGGAGACTAGTTCACGATGTGCATGGAAATATCCAAGCGCATTCTTCAATTCATCTTCATCTAGATTTAGTTGCTTCATTGTGTTTTGTATGATATCATTGTTCTCTACAAAAGGTTCTTTGCATAACTCTGTACGCAATTTGAGCCATCGCACAGGTACATGATCTTCAAAATATTTCACAATGGATGACAACTTTTTCTTCAGATTGTCACAATCAACATGGTTCAGGCATGAGTATTCCATGAAACCTTCTATGAAGTCACTACTAGTAATACCATTGTCTATACAGAATTCATTCACACACGCTTTGATTGCTTTCATTTTATCAGCAGCTTCCTGTAAATATATAGAATATAAAAAGGTGAGTGAGTGAGATTGGTTGCTTTACGCCCTTATCAACACATTTAATATGGTTATATCAAGGGTGGGAGGGCTGAGAGGGAGTGAGTGAGTGACATTGGTTGCTTTACGCCCTTATCAACACATTTAATATGGTTATATCAAGGGTGGGAGAGCTGAGAGGGAGTGAGTGAGTGACATTGGTTGCATTACGCCCTTATCAACACATTTAATATGGTTATATCAAGGGTGGGAGAGCTGAGAGTGAGTGAGTGAGTGAGTGACATTGGTTGCTTTACGCCCTTATCAACACATTTAATATGGTTATATCAAGGGCGGGAGAGCTGAGAGGGAGGCAGTTTATCATCATACCCAGGAAATAGAGACAGAGGAGAAGGGAGAGAGAGACAGAGAAAAGAGACAGAAAGGCAGTTTATGGTCATACCCAGGACCATTGGATATAAAAAGGCCTTTACATTATGAATAGGGAATTATAACCAGTAATAAATTATTATCAGTGGACATTATTATGAAATTATCATGAAATTATTCCATAGAGACTTTTTTAATAGAGCATTTATCTAGTGTGGAGATGGAACTATAAATATTTTAAGACGATCCATCTCTGTTCATTTGGAAAGTTGGAATAGGAGAAGTAGAAGGAAGTTCAACAATAGGCTAATGGAGGTGAGGTGAGTTGTTGGTCCTAATGATTTATATCTCATAAACAATTGTTACCTCTGAGGTTATTAAGTCAGCCTTGTTGCCAACTATAAAAACACACGTATGGCCCGATTGTTCAATTTTCCTAGATGCCCCTGCTGTGGAACTAGTTGTATCGCTGGTTTTGTCAGTTGTTCTCAGTAATACTGTACTAAGGAAATATTCGATGTAATCTGAATTCAATAAGAAACATACATCTCAACATTTGGTCATCACATATTGCCCTCCCTGAAATATACATCCTCATTAATGATTTGTACATGCATTTATATGAACATATCCAATATCAATGAAATAAGTATTTATATGGGTAGATTATTTTTGGGAATAAATATGACATCTTATATTACACTCGTCTGTATTAAATCTCAAGAATATTGAGATGATTATACACTGGGGGGCACCTCTACATATCCACAATGTCAAGTGACCATGATCCACATGGTTGCTAACCGCATTGAAGGAATCTACAAACAGGGAGTTGTTTTATTTAGTGTATATCAACTCTTTCATTGTATTCAGATTCAGTTTTTAAGTTTTGGACTTACCCTGTTCAGTTGTTAGGCGATTCCCTGGGCTGTTCATACCTAAGTTGTCTTCTTTGGGATCCATCTGGACTTCACTGGCCAGCTCTTTGGATAAGTCCGTTACCAGAATATAGAGCGTCCTCTTTGTTATGAAAAGCTGGTGGATGTTATAGTACTCCTTCTGCAAAATAAAATATGAAAATGAATCCATGTCATTGGACAATGAATGATGCAAGTGACTCAGGACTGAACAATGGAGTGTTGCTGTCTGCATGTCACTATTCAGACTTTGCATAGACTTATATATGAATATAGTGATAAAGCCTCTCTCCATGTGAGAGTACTGCTCCCCAGTTATTGAGGCAAATGCTTGAAACGCCATATTGGTTTGCAACAAAATGAAAGAGGTGATTATAGAGCCTAGTACTCTATAATTAGATATAACTGTATGTGAGGTTGGAACTACAAGTTTGATTCAATGGCTCGAGTTAAAACTTTTTTTGTATCCAACAAGCGGCCACAGGTCGTGCTTTGGATGCAAAATAAAGTTTTAGCGAGAGCCATTGAAACACTTGAGTAGTTCCTAACCTCAAGTACAGACTACAAAATAATAGAAAATTGTCAATCTTACTCTTGTAATAGGCTGGCAGAGGCAGTTCACCTATCGTGTGGCCATGTTATTCTTATTGTGCCGCGCTGCTGAGTAAGCTCATCTCTGATTGGTCTGATCTCATCAATGACGGGGATATAGGCCAATCACAGACTCACTTACAAATGTGCTTACATTGTGGTAATACTATCTCTTCATACAACGTATACAGAAATCAACAAACTATTAAATGGGCATATTCTTCCCACTTGAAGTGAATAACCCATTCTGTAATAGTATAAGTATTACCACACACCTTGACAATTGAAGGCTGCTAATTCTCCGGGATTTTGCCAGAGGCTGTTACCTTTTGGGCTCCTAAAATGGCCTCCAAATTTAAACCCCTAAAAAGCTGCTTTATTTGGGGCATTTGAATATTAGATTACAAGACAGGCACCATTTTGGTTATCCATTGGTAGTGGTTGAAACATCTCTCATCTATATATCCCAGTCTCCCCTGACCCTCTCTCTCTCTCTTCCTTCCCTCTTTATTTCTATCATTTAGCCTCATTTCCCTCCCTCCTCTCTTTTCTCCCGATCTCTGTGTTTTCTTTCTCTCTCCCTCTCCCTCCCTCACATGCACAACTCAAGGGCAACCAATAGGCCTAAGGGAATAAGCAGGGAGTATGAACAGATAGGCAGGGCCTTCTAATCTACCCTTACTCCCTGCTTTTAGTCTCACATTGTTGGGATCTGTTGTGTGTGTGTGTAGTAAATGTGTGTGTTCCGCATGGCTGAACAGTGAGCGGGGGTTGTGGCTGGCTCACTGGTTTAGCACAGTCCATTCTGGTGGTGACAGAAGGGTGGCCGTCGTTCATTGCATTATCCAGTTTTATTATTGTTTTGTGGTGATTCCTAAGTGAGGGAGGATCCCAACAATGCGAGACTAAAGCAATTAGATCCTTCAGTTGTAGGGGGGTCGGGTGTCTGCTTGCTTAGGGAAAAACCGAGGCGGAACGCCGAGGTTTGCCCCTAAGCAAGCAGACAACCGGACCCCTCTACAACTTCAGGTTCTAATCGCCCAACAGACCCTCTAGTCCTCCCAGAAGTTCAAGCAGCTCCTAATACAAGACATAGATGGGGTCATGGCTCACCTGGCCGGCGAAGTCCCATACATGGACTATTGACTGATCTTTTGGCTTTTTCCTGTAGCTTTCCACCCTCCGTATTTCATCTTCATCCAGTTCCATCTCCTTTCCTTCAGTAATCTCTTCCTCTTGATTGACTGCTGTTTGATCTGTCAACAGTAAAGTTAATACCAGCCAATGAGGTCAATTAGTGAATAAATCATTTCCAGATCAATGTACCATAATGTTTGCTTTTTAAAAATTAAGTTAGACATTATAGATTTATGTACCTCACCTATTATTTAAACATGTATGCTAATCATATTGTTTATCTATGATTTTTGTTTACCTTTATGTTTATTTATTGTTTACCTTTATGTTTATCTTTTCTTAGTTTCCGGATGAACCTGGGCAAATATTTCCGCCAACCAACTGCTGAAAAATAAAGGTGAAACAATGTTATTGTGTTCTCATTAGATCTGGATAATGTGAGTGACAATACTGATCAGAAGATGTGCATGTTTTGAAGTTCAAGGGGAGATAATTTGCTGGATAAGATGCTGAACTACTCTTGAGTATATCCCAGGTTTTACTTGTCTTGTGATGTAATCGGTGACTTGTGACAATTTGAGTGAAGTTGTAATAATCATAATATAAAACCTATTAACCTTTATTATTGTGCATTTATTTGGCAACTATTCAAATATGATATAACATAATGATGTAATATAACTAAAGGTATTAGGGCCATAAACCCATAGCTATTGATATATGATATTTTAGGATGATACCAATTATAATACTAGTTATTCTGAGTAGCAATGATATGGGATGATACAGAATAATATATGGTCAATTGCTCTGAGGTAACATTACATCTGATAATGCTAAGTTGTAATGGTATAGTATATTTGAGAATAGAGAATGTGAGATATTAATAGTAGCACTTTAGTAACCAATCAAGATACATGAATGCAAAAAGAGAAATGGATGTAAACAGTATTGCACAAAGATATACTATAATAGTATTCAGATTGAAGTTTTAATATTGTTTAAAAGTGCCTCATAAAAATCCAAGCATGACAATAGGGTGTGTAAGTGTCATGACCACCATTCACCCGACTCAGTTAATCTTGTTTTGTATCACTTCCGGAAAAGGAAGTGAATGACACCTGTAGACTTTGCATTGGGGAAATAATATCCTGAGTTTCTGGTAACCACACATGGAATACTTTGACCCTATACATGGCTATTCAATGGTTAGAATAAATCTTGAAAACTTTACGTACAATGCTATTTCAATGAGTGTGAAGCCACTTACAGGCCAGGAAGTTTTTGGGACATTGACAATCATGCTGGCCAGAGTTTGCAGGCTCCCTTATTAAGCCACTTCTCACTAATCCATGATTAGATTAATGATTAAGGGGAGGGGGTAAGGGAAGTGACCAGGTTAGACACACTGATGAGTGTAGCTCAGGCAATGGACATGCACAATTAATTAATGTTTCTGCCTGCCTCCCTGATGTGATCCATTGTTTAGCACTTATTGGACGTGTTGACGCACATAAAGAACGAGAACGGAGATCGAGTTCTTTATGTATGCGTCTGTGAGGAAATGGTATCAGTTGATATATTATATCATATATGCCTAATTTTGCATGTAAAACATGCTTAGTTAAAAAGATAATATAACATATCTGGTTTCCTTACAAGGGGAATAAAACTAGAAACAGTGCTAAGAAAGCACAAAATGCGTTGGCATGACAACGTGCAGGTAATGTACTAGTCCATTACCATGTTACAAGTAATGAACAGCCATCGGTGCCTCAATATTGAATGCATATATAATAAATTATTAATCATTGATGAGCCTGTGAGCGTGGGTGTTCCGTAATGGTGGCAGTGGCTATTGGGGTGGTTGAAGCTATGTAAACATGGCGGGAGTGAGTGACAACAGGTAGAGGGTGCATGAATGTTTTGAAAACAGCATTTTGTGTACCATATAATGTATGAGTCCTCCCAAATCCCAGTCGTCTATTAATGGGTATACAGTGGACACTAGTTGATTGGGCGAATTTTGGAAGTGGGCTCACAGAGGGCGGGTTGGTCACTTCCTGTCCAGCTGCTGAAACTGAAAGTATATCAGCATTTCAACAATATACTTACAATGGGGATGTTTCTTGACATTCCCTCCTTTCTTCTTTTGTGTATGTGGTTGTTTAATTGCTGAAGCCAGGGCCCAGGCATCCTCCTCTTGATGGGCTCCCTCTACAAATGAGCATAGCAGGTAAGTCATAACTTTAATTTTGAAACACAAACCTTTGCCTTTGATTAGTAATAGTAGTAGTAGTAGTGAACATGAGTAGGATAAAAATGGGAAAATATATATTCCGTTGGTGTATGAATACATGGTAAGCCCTTTGGTTTCATAATAATGATATTTATTCTGCTGTTTAAAACATATGGGTAGATTAAGCTAAATAGCGTGTGACCAAGAAATTCTTTGGTCATAATTTTACAAATCAGGGGTTAAGATTAGCACTTGCCCGCTCAGCCAAGGTGACAAGATTTTCCTGCTGGTGAGTGAATCTTACCAAGTCACTAACTAGTCAGGCGATCTAAAATACTGACTATTTTCAAAAAATAAAAACAACTGTAAAACCACTGAAAGTATTTCGCAACCTGTTTCTCCACAACGATCATCATGCAAGGGCAGTTAATTCCCTTCTTCTTTATGAATATGTATATTTGAATACTGAGCACAGATCACCTAAAAGATCACCGTCACATATCATGATGTAAAATCAGCTTAATCCAGTGGGAATTTAACCCATTCAGGGAAGCGCCCCCATTGTTGCGTCATGCTTGACAACCAAGGGTGGGAAAAAGAACATTCAATTGATGACATTCTGAGTAAAATATACACGTCAAATGAGGATGACGCTTCACTGCATCAACTTTTCTCCGGATGACGCACATTCTAATAACGTCATGTAACTTTAGGACGGCCCATTACGTCACCACCACTTAATAACGTTTTTATTATAATGCTTTTTGGCAATATGCAATCTTTCCCCCGGAGTGCTTGCGTCCTACGCATGGGAGTGCTTTTACGGACTATGCATCCTACGCATGGGAGTAAAAGGCAATACACGGCCAAACATGTGCGAATAACTTAACGCAATACATGGCCATAGGCATGGGAATGCCTTAAGGTAATACATGGCTTGAATGCGTTAACTATCTCAGAATTTGGCCCATAATTCGGTCTGAGTGTGATGTTCCAGCATACATAAACACAGCAAGGAAGTTCACTCTTTGATAGAAATCAATATTTATTCTGATCTGAGCATTTTATTATCAAATCATATTATTTGCTTCTTCTATTTCAAGTAAACTAGTAGTAGGGCTCTTCTCATTATTCATGGTAGAAAGCTCTCAGGTGTATTTGTAGATTAAGGTAGGAAGAGGGAAAAGTTGTGGGGGAAAAGGTGCGGGGAAAACTCACTGGCGGAAAAGGTATAGAACCCAAATGTAAAGGCTTGTTTCTACCAATCCTTACCATATATTCATGACTTCTAAAGACAATTTCATTTAATCATGTTATTTATTCCATCAGTTAATGGCCACATGAAGCTCCCTACTATGGCAATCATTGATTCTGTGCAAACCCATCTGTATGACACCAAATAATTTCCCTGGTAAGATACTTACCTTTAACAAAATTCCACTTGCCATCATCATCAATTTCAGCCATCAGAACTTGTATATCCGCCATGTCTGTGCTCTTGTGTTCCTCTTCAAATGTTTCTCCCACCAGAGACCTGACAATGGAGGTTTTCCCTGCTGCTGATCGCCCCAATATTACAATACGTAACCGACACACTTTGACTTCACCTTCCTTCAGGGCTGCTCTATATGCCTCTTCAATCTCATCTGATTAAAATGTTGAAGAAATTCAATTTGTACATATTAAACCTGGAAGTATGCAGGAGATGGCCTTTAGGGTGCAACTTTCTATACACCTCTATAATGCCTCCTATATAATACTGCCTCTGGTACAATAACAACTCCTCAGAAGAAGGGCTGTTGTTATATCATGGATATAACTTATGTATGAATATGAATGGATGCTCAAAATAGTAAGAACTATTGTATCAAAAAGGAATGAATTGAGACCGGAGGCTTTGATACTAAAGATCTGACTGACATACATTTTATTGTCACTTACATACATAACAGAGTGAATGGTCATGGCCTACTATGATTGGGTATGCCAACTCTGATGTTACACAATACTGTTGCACAATACTGCAGTTAATTGATGTAATGATAAGTAATCATACTAATTCGAGATCATAATTGATTTAGACTATTGATAATAATGTGGTTAATCATTATCATGTTCTGATTGTGTAATATGATATAGCACTCTGCTTAGCCAAAAGGGAAAAGTTGTGTAAGGGGAGAAGGGCAAAGGTATGAGTGGACCCACATCTCATGACAATGTGAGTTAGAACATACTTTCTGGCACCAAATTCTGAATAGATCTGTAAGCAAATCAATATGTTCAAGCTGTTCAGAAACTTTTCAATGGATGCGGCCATTACACCTTCATATAAAAGTGGGCCAAAAGACATTACATCTAACTATAGACCAATCTCTGTGATGGTTCTCCCTGCTAACATGTTAGAAAAATGTGTACATAAACAATGTTATAACTATAGTGAGGGAGGAGTTGTCGGTGTACAGCGGGGATCCCAGGGTTTCTTTCAACTTGGTTTCTTTAGTAGTGAGGAATAATTCCTAAAGTTATGGTGGTGTGGGTATTTTTATTGTTTCACTAGCTTTCAAGCTGGCATAGTGTACTTCAGGCTGTTATAACTACTTTAAGGATATTAATCTGATGTAAGGAAACAATTTGGATCCAGGTCTGGCATATGTGCTCCGTTTTAGGAAAATGAGTCATAAGTCGCAAAATATGGATTTTGAGATATCATCATATTTGAAAAGAGGAGATCAAGGTGATTCTAATGATAGTATACACTAGGGCACCTTGTATGTATTTCTATATTTTTAGTTTGATGTTTTTATTTTTGAAAAAAAAAAAAGTTTTTAATGTTTCTGGATGGGTTACCAGTAAATACCGGTAAAGTAACTAAATATACTCCATATGAAGGGCTTCAAAAACGCAAAGATATATTTAATACAGTGTCCTGAAATTTGTTGCATGGACTTCTATGACTATGTGCTACACCCCTTAAATTTAAAACATTTCAATAAAGAGATCTTGTGAATAAATCACATTGAAAAACATCAACTTTTGCGACTTATGACTCATTTTCCTGAAACACATCACATATCTATTATGGAGGGAATTTTGTGCCTTCCTAAATAACTTTCCTTATCTTATTCAACAGGGACCAGAGGTAATATTATACACTATGTTTAACTCCAACCTATGTACCCCCTACACTTATGCTCTCCTTATATGTTTAGGAGTAGCAGCACTATAATCATTAATATAGTAGTTACCACACTAGGTGACATCCTGTGTGTATTGCCACTTGCAAATGTAAATCTTGTTATTAAATTAGAACACCAGTTGTAAGGGCCACCTTCGTGTCATTGATGCATGAGTGTATTGTTACCCTCACTCACAAACCAATATTTCATCCGGTAGGAGTTGAGACCCTCCCTATGTTGGGAGATTAGACCCACCAATTGTATCATTTCTGATAAAAAAAAGTAACGACAACAAATATTACAATTGACCATTTTGAGGTGACCCATCTGTGTATTGATTATGATGAAGAATTCATGATTACCTGAGAGAAGTGTTTTCGGTGTACTAGGTTGCCCTTTACTGTCAGCTGTATCACTCTCTTCTGAGTCACTTGCCTCTGAATCACTCCCACTACAGGTGATAGAGAATACAAGATACAATATCAGAGGGAATAAAGATAACAGATACAATAGAGTAAGGTGTCTACTTCACTTTATCATGCTCATGAGTAGTGAAAAGTGGCCCTTTCTTCCCCCCATAGATTCCCTCAACAAATCATTATATATGTCTATGATCATGAATGGCTGTTGAATTAATTCATTAATAACATTGTCTCATTTTTTGTACCTACTGGCTAGATATATTTGAAATATTCAAGAGTCTATTTATTGGCATACTAATAACCTGAAAAAAGAGCAATAAATGCAATATATTTCAGTCAACTTGTAATACTGATACTTCCGGTGGAATTTAAGCTGTCCAACAGGGCATTTATCACTGTAATATCTTGCTCCTGATTGGGCTTAGGTTCAACTATTCTAACTGAGTATCACCACAAATGATGTGTGCGTTCAACATTTGACTGGTGTTGGGTTTGAGGGGGTGGGGGGGGGGGGGGTGGGGCGGGCGGGATGTCAGATCTGACTGGTCAAATAAAGATTCATTTATTTCACTAGAGATTTAGATTTAATAGTTGATCCTTCATTAGGGAGCAAATAATCAATAAGTTAAACCCTTGAGTTAAACTGAAATGAATGTATTCTCAATCTATAGCTTTACATTAATGTGAATTACTGGGAACTTTGGCCAAATGTACATTTATCTCTGATTTATAATCTATTTAATGAATTTGTTATAGGAGAGGTTGTTGGTATCTCATTCTTTATATTCTTAGTCAATTCACTCAATTTGGTTAGGCCTAACAGAGTTAAGTATGTTAATGAATTGCTCAAAAGTGGTAAAATTCCTCAAATCAGATTTATTATCTTACTTTCCATTCAACCATAGCATGAGAAATCCAGCTTGAAATGTCAGTCACCTGAAGTTGCATGGAGACATGTGTCAACTTTCAATGAGTGTGTATTAAATATGTCTTTCTGTTTCTAAGGTAAAACCTAATTTTTTCAAACCAAAGAAATGAAATAAAAATAAAGGAATATTTTCAAGATTTCGAACATGTTAACATAATTGAAATCCACTTCATTCTTGTCTTTTCAAATCTAATCTATTTCTATTTTCAACAGATGAAAATTTGTATTTTTGCTACACATTTGTCAATAAATCTATGGGGGATTTTTGTAAAGACACAACACACAAATCTTTATTCTTCAAATATATATTTGCTTTGCTAGGGAGATACTCTGTGGCGGGTGCCTCCAATTGTTCAACCATTTTACCAAATGGCAAGAAGTAGGTTTATAATTGGGTCAAGACAAGCTGAAGAATGGAACAATTAATTCCCAGATTTATAGATTTATTTGTTGTATTTAACTTATTAGTACTGTATTTCTTGCAAAACTATCGGAAGTATTCCTGAAAACTTTTAAAACCCGCAAGGGAGCACTAGACAGCAGCTGCTAACAATGCGGCATCACAAACCAATAAAATTGTGTCATTTGGATCATGTTTTACCATGACAAGTGTAACAGCACATGTATGTGATTACAAAAAGCTGAAAGCCTCCTTGAACAGCACTCTAGTAACTGATCAAGTATATAATAGGTATTAGTATAGCACTTATTGATAGCAGACAATGTTATGTCTTATACATGCAGTGGCAGTGTACAGGCTTTTAGCATTGAATGTAGTGAATGTGATTCATACTTACTTCCATACTTTATTTTGGTGAATATATGGAAATGAAAACATAGCTTAGCTCAGATTCCTCATATGATGATGAAACATTTATACAATACTCTATTTATATAAACATTACTGAGATTTTACACATTTTGGTTCATACTCTTACACAAACTCTTTGCAGCATGAATTAAAAACCTTGATGTTAAATTACTCTAATTATATTGTTCCTCTGTTACAAGGGTTATAGTCATTGCAAGAATATTATTTCTATGATCAAGATATATACCTTGGCAACACACCTATATATATTATTGGGCTGCAGACATTCCTCTAGATCTTTTGTCATTGTGTATCTCATGAGTTATCCTTATTGCAAAAATAATATTTCTGAGATTAAAATATACACCTTGGGAACCAATGTTTCTGAATCAAAGTTACTTAAATGTAGCAAAAATAAGAGGCTGAAGCCTATATTGATGAACCAGGGAGTGTGTGCCTATAATGTCACTTAGTATGTTAATGGTACTTATAAATGGCCAACTGCCAAAAAAGAGCAAAGACACCATTAGTCCGAGCCAGAGGTTTTTCCGTAGACTTGGACACATTTTAGGCATGCTCAAGTATCCTCATTGGGATCTAAAATGTTTTTTTTAGTTTGATTAGATTTTTCTTACATATATTTTGGTGAGATGCTTTTAGGTGCAAGAAAAGAATACTATAAACCAAATCAGGTGACTATAATCCTTATACGTCAAGATACTAGACAAGCTGACTCTCACTCTAACATTTGGCGGCCCCCCCAAGAAACACAATAATCACGGGCCCCTGCGGGGCCCCCAAAGACACCATTCTCGCACTCGAACATAGATGGGGGTGTTGGGGCCCCAATTTTACACTGACTTAGGACAACTAATTTAAGGTTAGGGTTAGGGTTATAATAAGCATTGTTATCAATCCATGGCCCTGGCGGCCCCCGCCATATAAACTAAAAATGTTAATTAATTTCAAAATTTAATTAATAAAATACATTTATATTAGTCTCTATTACCTACACTGACTTAGGACAACTAATTTAAGGTTAGGGTTAGGGTTATAATAAGCATTGTTATCAATCCATGTACTTCATTCCACCAAAGAACCACACAAAATTGTCATTTAGAATGGTGATTTAAGTTTTTAATTGTTTAAAATTTTAAAAAATAATCAAGTTTTGGGAGGGGCCCCGCGAGGGCCGCGGTAGGTATATAATCATGAATATATGGGGCCCTGGGGGTGTTTAGGCAGGATTTGGCACCCCGATCCAAAAACGTTCCCAGGAGGCCCCCCCGGGGCCCCCACTTTCTTGGCGGCCCCGCGGCCCCTATCCAAGCAGAGAAGAGCGGTGACGCACCAAGTATCTTGACATGCCTCCTATAATCTGTCATCCCTAATTGCGCCTTTTTTAAACATTTAAAAAAATGTGAGTGGTGAATGGTGATAAATGGTTAAATTTATATTGCTATGAGGCATACTTTTATACAACAAAGCCTAATGTTATACAACATGTTAAACCTGAATAAGTAATGCAGCTTGGATGCTGGCTTCGAAATACTGGATTGTTTGGTTGAGTTAAAATATTATCATTCAATGGAGCCCAATGGTTCCTTTATTTAAAAAGAAAAAGAGTTCCTTTTTTTTAAAAGAAAAAGAGTGGTAACCAGCATATCATTTTTGTTCAACTCTATTTATTTCTACAATTATTATCTATGCTATACTAAAATTGTCTACTTTGTTTCATGGGGTGCTGAGGTGAATTTTCAGGGGGGGGGGAGGGGGTGGCACCTGTTTTGTGCAGACACTGAAGGGAGGGAACCATTGTTAGACTTTAATGGGGCGAGGGGGGGTCATACAGTTTTACACAAAAATGTTCACAAATTCTTCCCCCCCTTCCCCCCATGGTTAACCATGTTAACAGTTCCTTAGGTAAATCATAGAACTATAGGGAGAGGGAGGGGCAATGAGAAAGAAGATCGCTATACAGAAATGAAGTTCCAGTCTAGGGTTTGTCCTCAGAGAACTATCAGCAGGGTTAAGCTTTCCTCCACCATAATCCCTAACACAAACAGGTATCAATTAGTCCCCAAATGCAAGTGGTGTCAGTATCAATTAGCAGGTGGTCCACACATCTTTAAACTTTTTTTAAATTGTGAAATATACTAACTAAATCATTTTTGGAAGTATTCTCCTAGACATAAGAATTATTCTCATCTTTATTTTATCAATGTGTGACGACTATGAGGACAGATATTAAAGCTTTGTATCTGTGATGTGACTGAGTGGGTGGATTCTTAGAAGGGAGAGAGAGAGGCTGGAAGGGAGAGAAGAGAGAGAGGGGGATGCCTCAATGATGAAACACATGGTGTTGGTTAGGTGTGACAGTGCACTCGGCCGTGGTGCTGTAATGGCCTGTTATACATAATATACATTCACTGAATGGTATTACATAATCGGCCCATCAGAGCCGGAAAATCCTGGTTGGGACCAAGAGTGGTTCAGCCAGAGTCATCCAGAAACAATAATCTTTTACTGATTCTCTTAGTTTTTTAATGAAAGACATTTAATTTTCTGGACTAATTATTTATGATTAGTCTTACTACTGTAATAAGTTGCACAAGTGTCTGTGAGTTCAATTTTGGCAAATACAATTTTCACATTGTAACACAATTATTGAGGGGAGGGGGCAAGGCCCCCCCCCCAATATAATTATCAGGGGTGGGGAGGGCAAGTGCCGTGCCAGGGACTAACACACTGTTTCTTATGTTTGATTGTGCATTGACTCTGAGTTTTTCCTATGGTGGCTTATGGCTGAATACTATGTATTATCCATAAGGTTTTATAGTAGTTGTGAAAGGTTTAGAACAAACCTTTAATTATGTATATTATGGACTTAGAAGGTTGTGGTCAGGAGGGAATAGACTTATGGCATGTGATAGAGGATGAGCGATAGCGAGTTCTCCACCACATGTCCTTTAGGGGTTGACCACAGACTCTATCCACTGGTAGGATTGTCCGTTCCAAGGGCAATTTAGGGGCAAAACCGGACCGGAGACCCCTTATTGAACTTACATAAGCCTATAAACATTAAATCCCTATCATTATGAGCTTATATTTCTTTATTGTAGTAAGTTATCACCATTGCCACAATAATATATGATTAACATATACCTAGTGAACACCCTATGTTTCTAAATCAATGTTACTTAAATGTAGAAGAAATAGGATGTTAAGGCCTCTATTACATGCAGGATTATGTGTCTGGGTATTGTAATGTCATTTAGTATGTAAAAGGTACTTACTTGGAACTGTCAAAATAGAAGCAAAGACATCATTAGTCAGAATATGTATGAGGACATTGTTGTTTAAAAACAGATTATATCCTGATTTCCTGAGGGTAGCACGAGAAGAAAGAGTAAACAACGTTTTTGTGTTTAAAGAAATTATTATATAGAATAGAATGCAGCTGACTTAGAAGAACGCTGAGGTTCAGCGACATTTTCCACTGCATGTTTTCATCATGTGTAATGAAAAATAAAAACGTTAAAAAAACAAACAAACCCAATAGGCATTAATAGGTGTAATAAATGTGATTTATTCACAAGATTTTTGCATTACATTTGCATTACATAGCACTGCTGGTAGCATGAATACATGTACCAAGTTTCAAGACTGGGAATGAAATATACGTTATTGTAAAATCTGTATAGATTTTAACCATGTGGCAATAGGTCTAAATTCATGAGCAAACATGGCGTTCTAAGATAAGTTGTTTTGAAACCTATGTCAAGGTAGAAACAATCAAAATTACTAGATGATTTACAACAAAAAGTTGGAGCAATAGAAAGGTATATTGTTAATGTAAGTTAAAAATGATACCAACAAATGTTTCCTTCTTAATTCAAAATTTACTACTGATGAGGAAATACCTCAGATATATTAATTCTTCAATATAGGTGTTTATACTATATCACGTTTTCCTCAATAATTGTTAGTCACTTGTGATAAACATCATTTTTTGCCCTCTCTCATTATCTCACTCACCCCCACTTTCCCCCTCCCATCATACCTCATACACCCTTGTACCCCCCCCCCCCCTGCCCCCACACATAAACCATGCAGTCAGGTAACATGTGGACATTTTAAATATAAACAGTGAGTATTATCCTACTGAAGTTTAGTGGCAGCAAAGTATCAAAGCAAAATCATTGAACCCTACCTTACAAAAGCAATGAGAAATCTACAACGCAATTCTCCCTTTGTAACAATATTCATTACACAATTCTCCTAAATCTACCCCCTTTACTTTTGAGGGGTGGATCCAGGGGGGGGGGGTTGCCCTAGGCTTCCCTAGACCACAATTACTTAACATTCAGACACAAAGACTTTTCAAGACACAATACTTTCTGTTTGCCGAACTGAGCAGAAGTGTCTTTTGAGCTCATGACTTTTAGCAGTTAACTCTGGATATTTTTTGAGATTTTATTTATACTTGGTAAAACAGATCCCCATCTGCCCAAAGTTTTTGATATTTACAAAGAAAAGCTATTATTCAAATTTCGCTATACATAAGGTCTATTGAGACTAGATAAACTTACACATGTAACTGCATATCATTATTATTTACACAGCGTGATGCGCCAACTAGAGAATGGAGTCTCACTGACCTGCCACTTAGACTGTTTAGCATTAGATACTACATATTATCTATAAGGTTTTAAAGTAGTTATAAAAGGTTTAGAATAATATATATGATTAATATCTAGTGAACACCCTATGTTTCTAAATCAATGTTACTTAAATGTAGAAAAAATAAGAGGTTAAGGCCTATATTACATGCAGGATTATGTGCCTGGTTATTATAATGTCACTTAGTATGTAAAGGGTACTTACCACCAACTGTCAAAATAGAAGCAAAGACATCATTAGTCAGAATATGTATGAGGACATTTTGGTTTAAAAACTGATTATATCCTGATTTCCTGAGGGAAGCACGAGAAGGAAGAGTAAACAACACCAAACCCAACCCAATAGGCATTAATAGGTGTAATAAATGTGATTTATTCACAAGATTTGGTGGAAATTTTGCATTACATAGCACTATTAGTAGCATAAATACATGTACTAAGTTTCAAGACTGGGTATGGAATGTATATATGTTACTGTAAAATCTGTTTAGAATTTTAATCATGTGGCAATAGTTCTAAATTGATGAGTAAACATGGTGCTCTAAAAGAAGTTGTTCTGACACCTATGTCAAGGTAGAAACAATCAAAATTATAAGATGATTTACAACAAAAAGTTGGAGCAATAGGAAAGTATATTGTTAATGTAAGATAAAAGTGAGACCAACAAATGTTTCCTTCTTAATTCAAAATTTACTACTGATGAGAAAATACCTCAGATATATTAATTCTTCAATATAGGTGTTTATACTATATCACGTTTTCCTCAATAATTGTTAGTCACTTGTGATAAACATCATTTTTTGCCCTCTCTCATTATCTCACTCACCCCCTCTTTCCCCCCTCCCATCATACCTCATACCTCTTGTGCCCCGCCCCCCTGCTCCCCACACATAAACCATGCGGTCAGGTAACATGTGGACATTTTAAATACAAACAATGAGTATTATCCTACTGAAGTTTAGTGGCAGCAAAGTATCAAAGCAAAATCATAGAACCCTACCTCACAAAAGCAATGAGAAATCTACAACACAATTTTCCCTTTTTAATGAATATTCATTACACAATTCTCCTAAATCAGCCTTAGGCTTCCCTAGAACCCAATCACTTAACATCAAACACAAAGACTCAATATAATTTTAAACTATAAATTCCATTTGGATCAATTGAAAGGCATCACAAGCTTAACGCCCCCAGCTACTCTCCTGCTCCCCCCCCCCCCCATGCCTCTCTTCCTGCCTCACCTCTAGCCTCACTTCCGGCATCACCTCCTGTCTCCCCCTCCTGCCTCCTCCTGTCTCCCCCTCCTGCCTCCTCCTCCTGCCTCCCCCTCCTACCTCCTCCTCCTGCCTCCTCCTGCCTCCTCCTGCCTCCTCCTGCCTCCTCCTGCCTCCCCCTCCTGCCTCCCCCTCCTACCTCCCCCTCCTGCCTTCTCCTCCTGCCTCCCTTCCTGCCTCCTCCTCCTGCCTCCCCCTCCTGCCTCCCCCTTTCCTATAGTGGCTTATGGCTTAATTAGCATTGGATACTATGTATTATCCATAAGGTTTTATAGTAGTTGTGAAAGGTTTAGAACAAACCTTTAATTATGTATATTATGAACTTAGAAGGTTGTGGTGAGGAGGGAATAGACTTATGGCATGTGATAGAGGATGAGCGATAGCGAGTTCTCTATCACATGTCCTTTACAGGTTGACGACAGACTCTATCCACTGGTAGGATTGTCCATTCCAAGGGAAATTTAGGGGCAAAACCAGACCGGAGGCCCCTTATTGAACTTACATACGCCTATAAACATTAAATCCCTATCATTATGAGCTTATATTTCTTTATTGTATCACCATTGTATCACCATTGCTACAATAATATATGATTAAGATATACCTAGTGAACACCCATGTTTCTAAATCAATGTTTCTTAAATGTAGAAGAAATAGGATGTTAAGGCCTATATTACATGCAGGATTATGTGTCTGGGTATTGTAATGTCATTTAGTATGTAAATTGTACTTACACAAACCTGTCAAAAAAGAAGCAAAGACATCATTAGTCAGAATATGTATGAGGACATTATTGTTTAAAAACAGATTATATCCTGATTTCCTGAGGCAAGCACAAGAAGGAAGAGTAAACAACACCAAACCCAACCCAATAGGCATTAATAGGTGTAATAAATGTGATTTATTCACAAGATTTGGTGGAAATCTTTGCATTAGATAGCACTGCTGGTAGCATAAATACATGTACCGAGTTTCAAGACTGGGTATGGAATGTATATATGTTACTGTAAAATCAGTTTAGAATTTTAACCATGTGGCAATAGGTCTAAATTGATGAGTAAACATGGCGCTCTAAGATAAGTTGTTCTGAAACCTATGTCAAGGTAGAAACAATCAAAATTACTAGATGATTTACAACAAAAAGTTGGAGTAATAGGAAAGTATATTGTTAATGTAAGTTAAAAATGGTACAAACAAATATTTCCTTCTTAATTCAAAATTTACTACTGATGAGAAAATACCTCAGATATATCAATTCTTCAATATAGGTGTTTATACTATATCACGTTTTCCTCAATAATTGTTAGTCACTTGTGATAAACATCATTTTTTGCCCTCTCTCATTATCTCACTCACCCCCCCTTTCCCCCTCCCATCATACCTCATACCTCTTGTACCCCGCCCGCCTGCCCCCACACATAAACCATGCAGTCAGGTAACATGTGGACATTTTAAATATAAACAGTGAGTATTTTCTGACAACTCCTACCAGAGTTTAGTGGCATCAAAGTATCCAAGCAAAATCATAGAACCCTACTTCACAAAAGCAATGAGAAATCTGCACCCAAATTCTCCCTTTGTAACTATATCTATTACACAATTCTCCTAAATCTATCCCCTTCACCTTTGAGGGGTGGATCCAGGGGGGGGGGGGGTTGCCCTAGGCTTCCCTAGACCACAATTACTTAACATTCAGACACAAAGAATTGTCAAAGACACAATATTTCTGTTTCCCCGACTGAGCAGAAGTGTCTTCGAAGCTCATGACTTTTAGCAGATAACTCTAGATATTTTTGGAGATTGTATTTATACTTGGTGAAACAGAACCCCTTACAGGATTCCTCATCTGCCCCAAGGGTTTGACAAAGAAAAGTAATAACTCAGATTTTGCTATACATAAGGTCTATTGAGAATAGATAAACTTACACATGTACCTGCATATCATTATTATTTACACAGTGTGATGCACCAACTAGAGAATGGAGTATCTCAATCACGTGCCACTTAGACTGTTTAGCATTGGATACTCCATGTATAATATTATCTATAAGGTTTTATAGTAGTTATAAAAGGTTTAGAATAATATATATGATTAATATCTAGTGAACACCCTATGTTTATAAATCAATGTTACTTAAATGTAGAAGAAATAGGATGTTAAGGCCTCTATTACATGCAGGATTATGTGTCTGGGTAGTATAATGTCACTTAGTATGTAAAGGGTACTTACGATAATCTGTCAAAATAGAAGCAAAGACATCATTAGTATGAATATGTTTGGGAACAACTTTATTCAAAAACAGATTTTACCCTGCTTTACCTGAGGGAAGCATGAGAAGGAAAAGTAAATAACACCAAACCCAACCCAATGGGCATTAATAGGTGTAATATGTGTTTCAAGTGTTTTTATTATATGCGCATTCTATATGAGAGGTGCTATAAGTGGGGTGCTATAAAAATATTCATATAGGACGCGTCCTATATGAATATTCCATATTCCCATCCCATCCCTCCCAATCCCTCCTTACCCTATTCCTTCCCACCCCGTCTCATCCCTTTCCACCCCTCCCTATTCCTTCCCACATCTCCCTACCCCTTCCCACCTCTCCCCATCCCTCCCCACCCCTCCCCACCCCTCCCCATCCCTCCCCATCCCTCCCTATCCCTCCCCACCCCTCCCCATACCTCCCCATCCCTCCCCATCGCTCCCCTTCCCTCCCCATCCCTTCCCACCCCTCCTCAGTCCTCCCCATCCTTCCCCATCCCTCCTCATCCCTCCCCATCCCTCCCCACTCCTCCCCATCCCTCCCAATCCCTCCCCATCCTTCCCCATCCTTCCCCACTCCTCCCCATCCCTCCCCATCCCTCCCCATCCCTCCCCATCCCTCCCCATCCCTCCCCATCCCTCCCCTATCCCTCCTCTCTTCTCCCATTCTTCCCCACCACTACCTCACCTCCCTTCCCATCCCTGTCCCTCCCCAATCCCACTTGTCCCCCATCTTTTATTACCAGGAGAAGCCGCATGATGTTATTGTCTCATGTTCACTTTTATTCCATTATTAGAAATTATATTTATTCTAACTTGCATACCTTGCAAATAGATTAATGTATTGAAACCAGTTCAGGCTAGGAATATCAAGTCCAAAGTTTACATTTCTGTATTACATTTCTGTAATTCATTCCTAAACTCCAGCAAATGTGAAGTCTGCTTAGAAATGCCAATGTGAAATATTGACAAATTCACAAAGACAACTCAACAAAATAACCCCCCCCCCCCACCCTTCAATAAAACAACTCCACCCACCCACCAAAACACATATACACACAGTTCGCACTGAATTACCAACTCCTTTGTCAAAGTTATCATCTATTTAAACTATATCTATCACTGTCCTGTTGAGCTTCATTAAATAATCAATAAGTTATTATTATTAGTTTGATGTAAGCACATCTATTTACATCATCATATCTGTTTAAACTAGATGTCTGGTATAATGAACTTTATCAGTTAATTAGATTAGATTAGTTAGAAACAGCAGCAGGCAGAATAGCACTGTTTATCCCATGAGCACTGGTTCACAAATAACTAACTTGCTGTATCAATATGTTGCATAAAAGTAATAATAAAGGTTTTTATCAATAGTGGTAACTGTTTGTTAATTGTAAATGATACATTAACTACTTAAATAAAAAACTAGTAATGTTTTTGTAGTCATTATTACCACCAGTAGGTGTATGTAGGTGCAAGGTTAACATTTACCCCAATAATCCATCCTGCTTGTACCCAGCTCCTGCATGATGGCCTCACACTCCTGTAAAGCAGCATGCTGACCTCTCCATCCCAGTGCATTCAGGAAGCCATGCAGCTGATATGTTCTCCCTTGCTTTAGGTGGTCCAGTAACAGGTGCAGCTGCTTCTCCTTCACTGTCTCTGCCTGAAACATACATCTAAACTACAGTCCACATATAGAGAGGGTAGACTCATACATGGCTGTAGAGGTTCAATTGTATGTTTTTCTTTGAAATGTGAAATATTTTACAGGTTAACTGGAAATTGTTCACATTGTATAATGCTTCTCTGAATAGAATCAATACATGTGACCTCAATGCAGTATATATGTAACACATCACAATTGTATCTTGGCATATATAGATGAAGTGCCTTTATATAGTTAGGTTATATGATCTGAAATGAATTATATCATAGTTGTTTTTCCCCATTATTAGAAATTGTAATAACTTTACTGACAAACTTTGGAAATGGATTAATCTATGGCAATGACCATTGAAAGGAATATCAAATCCAGAATTTATATTTTTCTATTTTTTCCCGAAATCCTAAAAACTGTTATGCTTGCTTAGAAATGCCAATGTGCAGCATTTATACATGCATATACACAGCTGACAAACCACATCCCAGGAGCACTGGTGTTGACAAAGCTACATCTTGCTGTATAAAGGTCAGATGTTCAGAAAACGTACAATTTGCCTTCACCAATCCTGTCAAATAACCCACATTTAAGACAGAAATGAGCTTTAAAATGGAGTTTAACATAACCAAACTGATACTTTAAATCAATGTGATCCCAAATATACTCAGATATACCCGGTATTCATCATTGTCCAGCATTACATAGCGGAATTTCCCAAATGTGTACAGCTGCCAATTGTACATTTTCTGAAACTCTGACCCATAAATATGTTGCATGAAAAAAGGAAGTTTGTCCAACCAACCTAACTAGGGGTGCTTGGGAGGGAATGGGGTAGGGGTGTCGGGGGAGGGGGGGGGAGGACCTTTGGATGGGACCAATGGGTGGACCTTTTGATGTTTGGATCAGAAGATATATTGGTGGTTGGAGGGGGCTCACTACACATGTATATTTGGCAAATAATGTTTCAGAACCAGGTCCGGAAAGTAGCTAGGCATAGAAGAATATGTAATTAAAGGAATAAAAACTGTAAAAGCAGATCTGAAATTGATAGAAAGAAATATGCGCTGCAGGGAAATGAGTCACATGTCGCAAAAAATGGATTTTGAGACATTATCATATTTGAAAAGATGAGATCAAGCCGATTCCAATGATACTAAACACTCCCATTTCATCCCTCCCCATGCCTCCCCGCCCCTCCCCATGCCTCCCCACCCCTCCCCACTACTCCCCATCCCTCCCATTCCCTCCCCATCCCTCCCCATCCCTCCCCATCCCTCCCCATCCCTCCCCATCCCTCCCCATCCCTCCCCATCCCTCCCCATCCCTGCCCATCCCTGCCCATCCCTGCCCATCCCTGCCCACCCCTCCCCATCCCTCCCCATCCCTCCCCATCCCTCCCCATCCCTCCCTATCCCTCCCCTTCCCTGCCCATCCCTGCCCATCCCTCCCTATCCCTGCCCATCCCTCCCCATCCCTCCCCATCCCTCCCCATCCCTCCCCATCCCTCCCCATCCCTCCCCATCCCTCCCCATCCCTCCCCACTACTCCCCATCCCTCCCATTCCCTCCCCATCCCTCCCATTCCCTTCCCATCCCTCCCCATCCCTCCCCATCCCTCCCCATCCCTCCCCATCCCTCCCCATCCCTCCCATTCCCTTCCCATCCCTCCCCATCCCTCCCCATCCCTCCCCATCCCTCCCCATCCCTCCCCATCCTTCCCCATCCCTCCCTATCCCTCCCCACCCCTCCCCATCCCTCTCCATCCCTCCCCATCCCTCCCCATCCCTCCCCATCCCTCCCCATCCCTCTCCATCCCTCCCCATCTGTCCCTATCTCCCCATGCTTCCCCACCCCTCCCCACCCCTCCCCACCGCTCCCCACCCCTCCCCACCCCTTCCCTTTCCTCCCTATCTCTGCCCACATCTCCCCAATCCTTCCTCACCCCTCCCTACTCCCTACTCCTCCTCTCATATTTTAAATTTGGTATTTCTATTCATGAAAAAAAGTTTGAAATATCTCTGGGTGGACATTAACTAGTAAAGAAGCTAAATATACTGTATAAGATGACCACAGAAATATATTTATTAGACTGTCCTGGAATTTACTACATGTATTCAGGCTACAACAAGTCTTAAGCAACCCATAAATGGAAACATTCCCACAAATGCATCTTGTGAATAAAACACTTTGAAAAGTATGATTTTTGCGACTTATGACTCATTTCCCTGGAACACATCACATACCGTATTTGTAACTACAGGAACAATAATTGTATAATGTTTGAAATATCGTCCCTTGAAGGACACTCAGACTCTGAAGTATAGTATAAGCATATATCACTGCAACTAATTATCTGCTCCTGCCTCCTAGTACTAGTGCAATGGGAAATGACAAAGCATATGAAATAATGTAGAATTATTATAAGTCAGGCATAAAGCGACATTCCGCTGTCTGTGTACAAGTGTATACACACTAAGGTCCCCTATAGGTAGCTAAACCTGCCGTCATGGTGGATTGGAAAGAGATGACTAAAATAATGTAGGCAGATGTATTAAATGTTTTAAAGGCAGATGCAATGGCCCCCTTCTGAACAAAGGAGTTTGTAGTTAATTAGAACTTTTATCCCAGTTTATTTGTACACTTCTTCTCATGGCAGCTAAAAGGCACTTGTAATGGAGCAGGAATGAACGTGCAACACTGAGTGCATCAAAACCGTATAATTACACCTGGTACTAAGAGCATTGTTGAGAGCATCAGAACAGCATTTATAAATCAGGTCTATAGAGCATTGTAAAATCAAGTTATGACAAAATCGTTTACATTTTCCCCTAGTAAAGCACCAGGTCAGAATCGGGTCAAAATGTCCAGGTTGAAACAAGATCAGAAATGCAATCATGCACATCGGGATTAAGTATTTATCCACTTTGAACCTAATTTAGCAGAACTTGAGTAATATCTAGAGCTGCCATGAAAATTGTACGATTTGTTGTGATTTCCCCCATATCTGTAACCATGCATTGTCCCATGTACCAGCACTTACCCAAGCTATTGTAGATTAGTGTTCAAGCATTATTTACCTGTATGGACATCTGTGTTGGATCATCTATGGCATTGAGGTCACGCATGTCTGCCCACAATCCCTCCCCTATCTTCACTGTCTCCCTCAGCCCTGGTGTAGCGTCTGTAATGGTCTGCTTGAGCTGCTCAGTGAGGAGCTCCTGCTGCTCAGGGTTATCTCGGTCCCACAGCAACATCCTATAATAAACCATAATCAATAGTAAGAGAAGTTTAATATAGAAGACTACTCAATTGATTAATATATGTAGAAGTTAAAAAAAATGTGATCTTCTGCAATATAAATCAGGGACTAAAATAAAGGCATTCCTCATTGATATGGGAATTATGTGCATAGGACTTACAACGTGTTGAGCCTTGAAAATGGCTCAACTCTTGAATGTTTTAATTTGTCAAAGAAATAGAAGAATATTCAATTCATCCAGATATATACCTGTATATGGGTCAATTTTTTTTAGAATGTTCAATTGCGATTTTGTGAGATTTAGGAAGATTGAACAAAGAAATAGTAAGTAGAAACTTATATTACTTCCGACTGGTATCATAGATGTCCCCACTACCTAAAACACCAATTATACTAACCAACTCTCAATATCTCATATTTTATTGTACTTGAAACAAGGTGATCTTTTTTTAGGGTATGCCCGGTATCAAATGAAGTGTCAGTTCCTTATATCGTCAATAACTCAGAACATAATGATACAATTCCCAAATAAAAAATAGTTTCTTATCAGGATTAAATGTTTCTTCATATGTATACCAATCCATAACTATGTATCATTCAAGCTTATTATGTGAAACATAAATGCAAATTGATCATATTTCCCCAAAACAGGAGTGTTTTGATCGGTAACATTCAGTTCAACTATAAATTCAATAATGCTGCAGTTGTTGAAAGCCTGTTTTCTGGCAACTTATACATCTTTTCCGTCAATATAGCAACTTGATATCAATTTATCATGTTTAATATCCCTCGGAAAATTGATAATAGAAAAACCATCTTTGATACCGGGCATCCCTTTTCAAATATACCGGGCATCCCACCGACTTTGACATCACAAAATTCAGAAAGTTTTCATATCAATAATAGAAAATGATTTACATCATAGGAGAAATATATTTGGTACACAATTGATCTAATTTCGAGTCACTCCTTGTCTAAATATCACCTCACTTGACCTGAGACCAACACCTTCTCAAATATACCGGGCATCCCTCTATATACCGGACATCTCCCAGAAGAGTACATGTTATCTGACATCTCATTGTGGCTACTTAAATGGGCACAATCACATGAAATACAGTAAGTACATAAGAAACATGTGTAGTAATGGATACAGGCCGTAAAATCAATGATAAAAACTCGATATGATGGATCATAACATTTTGTAATGAAATTATATATGGTGGTTGAGAACATCTACAAAATAAAAGATGATGACGTCACATGGGTAGAAGTTATGACAAGAATTCTACCTTTCTGGGGATGCCCAAGGATTCCCGGTATCAAGATTCTCAATAAAACGTCAATTAAATTGCATGGAAATAAGCCATAAACTCACATATATATATGTGCAGTAAGGCATGATATGTTGAAATGTTAAGTTTTATGTAGCCTTTCCGACGACCCTCCCACTTGTGTTCCAAATGGACTTAGTCAAGGGCACTAGGATTGAAGCAGGGATGCCCGGTATCAGGGGATGCTCGGTATCAACCACTCTCTGAATATGCTTTAAAAAGTGTCTATTGTGTTTATGAAAAAGTTTTCACTTGTTCATTGAAGAGGGAATTGAAGGTGAAATTTAATACCTAGAACAGTTACTTTCTTCAAAATGGAGGTATAATGTGAAAAAGTAGTGAATTCGGAGGTGGTTTTATAAGGAAATCAACATTTAGACTGATTTATTGCATTAAAAACATACAAATGTAGTGATTCGCACAACTTAACACGAATAAACAAAGAGACAACAAAGAGTGTTTGCTCCCCTTCTGGTTTATTAGTCCAATTCCATGGTCAAGGCTTGACCCTGATCCGGATCCACTACCACAGGGTAGGGCATACGGATCTGCACACACAACTGGTGTGAGACTCTCAAGGGATCCAAAGGATCAGCACATAATAGTGGGGTAAAACATAAGGTATAAAACAGCAGTGAAACTGAAGTAAATGTAAGAGGTACAAACGGAATACATCACGAGTCCGGTTTGTAACAGAACATAACATAAAGGGTAGATAATAGAGGTTTAGAGATAAATGACATGTAATGCAAGCCTCACAGACTGCAACACCTCTAGAGTTAATGAAGTGCACTAATCCCTTCTGGATAAGCTGCACTGTGGAGGATTGCAGAACTACTACAATACCCCCCCCCCCCTTTTTTCAGATTTTTAAAAACCCCATTGAAAAATCGGCAAGTAAGAGCAAAATGGATATATATAAGAACAAGAGAATTATCATTGCGGACCTGTAACCAAATCGTTAAATAAAGCTTTAGTAAAAGTACACAAAGGAGCATATTGTGTCCTAGCTACAAAGTTAACAAGTACAGGTCGCTACATCTCTAAGTAAAACATCCAAAAACACAAGTCACGGCAGTATAAAGTTAAAAAATGGTACAAGCAGGAGCATAAGGTGTCCTCACGACTGTAGGATAACAACATTTCTTTAAGAAATTAAAAATATAAATCCCAATCGACAAAAAGGAGCTTCAGAGACCTGCGCACGTAAGAACAATATCTGAACAGTGTAGTATCAAAATACAAAAATATAAACGAATCCTTAGATACGTTAAAAAGTTTTATCTCGAGAAAAACGATTCAGGAGAAAAAATGTCTTTCAAATGGAACACAACTGGTTATAACTATGGCAGCAAAAGCAAAACGGCTCAGCAACAAAAACCTTTACAGGCGGGTGGACTCAGTTCCGTCCGTCATATGGGCGTCCGGATCCGCACGACCAGCAGTTCCCTGTGGAGGAACTTCCGTCTCAGGTGCTGGGGCTGTTTGGTTCGCCTGAGGTAGAGTATACAGCCAATGGGGGATCAACGGATCCGCAGATGGTTGAGGAGGAACCACTGGAGGTTGAGGAACAACCAATCCCGCCTGGGCAGAAAGTTGTTGGATCCACCGACTCATTTGCTGTAGCTGAGGGAGAATGGCCGGACCAGCGACGGGCACGGTAGCTGCTGCTGGAGGCTGCTGGGCAGGGTCCGGAAGGGCGGACGTCTGGGCCGGATTAGACACAACCACTTCTGTTGGGGTAGCCGACCTAGTGTCATCATCCAGGCTGGCTCTGAGGCGACAGTTGGCCTCTCTCAGTGTCTGAATGGTGGCGTCCTTCTCAGCAGCGGACTGCTTCATTTCCTCCACCAACTTCTCCAACCCACGATTGGCGTCCCTGAGGTCCCCAAGCTCAGCCACGGATTGGCGGACGCTGTCCACGGACTGCAAAGGTCCAACCATCTCCTGCAGGATACCATGAAGCTGAACTCGAGCTTCATCGGCCGCAACACAAACTTGGGTGAGGGCATCACTCACCACAGTCTCCACCCGAGTGACTAGCTCAGAAGCAGCTCCGGATGAAGGGAGACCTTCCAGCAAGCCCTCCATCCACTTCTGAGTCCTGCGCGATACTCGCTTCGCTGGAGGAGCACACTGTTCAAGCCTTTCCTCGGAAGCCACTGAACGTCCACGCTTCCTATGATCGGGAAGGTTCTCGATCCGGATTCGGAAGCAACAGGGGACTCACAAGCAGATTTGGCACTTCCAGCAGCCGAAGAAGGCTTCGTGTAATGGGCTCCGTCCTGCCTACCAGGCTTCCTGACGCTCTCCGTAGATCCGGCTTTGGATCCACCTAGCCCTCTCTTCCCTCGAGTGCTCTTCCTCATGACTCGAAGATGTTGCTCAGCCATATACGTCATGCGCTGGAACGAGCCATGAGGTCGAACCGAAGGCATCACGGTCACAACTTTATCAAGGGCCTCTTTCCGGGTGAGGTGATGCTGAAGAACTTCCCCATTCATTAGGTGCTGGACCAGTTCCACACGCCTGTCCAGGACTTGTTGGCAGCGCGGGAACGGACAGATCCAGACCTCGATGAACGGGGAGTGTTCCTCACACAAATGGCGGAATAGGCGTTCCCTAGTCCGGTACACTCTAACACCCTCCGGATTCAGCACCAAGTACCTGCAGACCAGGAACGGGCACCTGAATCCGGGTTCCCAGAGACAGTGTGAGCTGGCGATCTTCTGGTAGGTTCCAGAATCCATGGCGTCTGCACGAACATGCTCAGGCCAGATATGGCTCTCATATCGGGACATCTGAGAGTCATTGAACTCCTTTTCCTCGGAATCAGATTCAGGGCAAGTAAATACCACTGATCCGGGTTGGTCCGCATCCGGGTTCATGGGAACCACTTCACTAGACGAATCTAGCTCCAGTCTGAAGTCCTCCACAGATCCCCTTCTGCCAACCTGATCAGTCCGTCTCTCAGCGCGATGGATGTGACGCTTCTTGATCACAGATTTCTTTTTCTGGGTGGTCTTAGGCTCTGCCGAAGACCCTGTGCCTGTGGCACGCTTCACTGGACTCAGCCTAGCCGACCTCCTGGAGCTGGAACCAGATGTCTTGCTAGTGGATGGCTGGTCCTCATCTTTGTCTTTCCTCGACTGGTCTTTCTTGGGTTGGTCCTTCTTGGCTGACCTTCCCTCATCAGTTCTCTTTTCAGGAATTGTCTCTTTCCGGGTAACACTGGTCTTAGAGGGAGCACCTTTCGACCTTGAAGGTCGACGGACCACAGACTCAGGCTGAGTCTCGATCCTCATACGTCCACTGGCAGTTCGGCGGACGCTAGGGCTCCTACCTCTAGTGCTGCGGTGATTAGGGTATGGAGAGACAGAACGGCTCCTGTCTGGCAAACCGGTCTCACCCGACCTAAGCAGCTTCCGGGGGGAAGCGGATTTCCGTCCGGACCGTCTCAGCGACGTCCGCTCATGCCTTACAGAGCCGGAGCTCTGGCTGCCCGAAGGCCTGGGTCCATTCCGGTCCGGATCGTCCGGCTCTGCTTGGGTCAAGTCCATGTCCTCTTCGTCACTGCGTAGGGGTTGGATCTCTGTACCCAGAGGCTTGGGTCCCTCCGGATCGGAGTCCAGGGCATCGATGATGGCCTGGTTGGCCGGGTCGAGGTAGAGGAGGTCCGTAACACCCTCACGTAAGAGCTCACGCTCCTGCTCGGGAGAAATGTCCTCGTCACCGTCCGACTTCTTGTCCAACCCCAAGGGATCCTTCTGGTTAGGAAGCCCTTCCTTGGTTCGGTCCGCCATCTTTTCTGGTTACTGAAACCCAGGGAAATTACAATGTAGAAACAATAGTAAAATCCGCCCTACACACACACATAGTACATACAATAAATACAATACCTGAAACTATCTCAACTCATTCTCATTACATGAGGCAAAGAGGAGTAGTTTCACGGTCAAAAACATCACAATTTACGAGTAAATTAAGTCCAAGGGAACACGGCTAGCACAGGTGTACTCCTTTTGAGAGTAGTAGAGGTTGTATTGAACTAAACTATGTTTAGTTATGGTGTAAAGAGCCACGTATTACCAATACCTTCACTCCATTCATACGGTACGAGCACCGGTGTCATGGCCGACAAGCATGACTTTCATTCTATACCGGCGTGCTAACACCCGCTCAAACTCACAAACAAAACAATTCAAAACTGAAAACTCAGTGTATCTAGTACAAGACAACTTCCCACTAGTGAACTAGTAGTATCTCAGCACATGTCAAGAAAGTCTTAACCCATTTCAACTCACTTCTTTCTGAGGCTAAATCTATCGTTGGTATGTTGTTTTGGCCGGAGCAGGAAGTGTACTGAGAAAGGGTGCAACACCACAGCACTCACGCCAGCGTGGTAACTGTAGTTCTCAAAACCGCCACCGTATTCACCAGCGCCATTTCCCGCTCAAGGCCATCAAACCAACCCAACCAGTCACACTCTTCAAATAGGTCGTACAGTGATGTAATTTCTGCAGCCTATTCTGGTCTTCCACTTGAGACAAAAGTGGATACCTTGTCCATAAAGCCCAGTATCCACTGCACCAACTTAATAGCAATTTCAACCCAATCTCTGAGTTGATTCAAGCTTCCCGGGGAGGTCCAGTTCAGCTCGAACACGGGATTCCTCCCAAGCTAAGCCATTCTCAGTTCAGTTTCAATCAAGCCAAACGGACAGTTTGGTTCTTTCCCGGTCATTTAATTCATATGACAAATTCCTCAAATGCCGTAAAAGGGTGGCCGGACTCCATCCGATCAGTCAACCACCGACTTCTCGTTGTGTAATTTTAACGTAGGCCCATCTGGAAAGCCCTACCTGTACTTTAATTTAAGTCCCATACTGCAATCTAGATGGGGCTTTGCGCGTGCGCTTAACCCTTGCAGCCACTGGTGGAGCACTGTCCGTTTTCTTCAGAGGAGAAATAGGAACATTTGGAGCCACACTCAAAATTTTCCTAGGCCTCCCCCTCCCTCTTTTCGAAGGCTTAGCAGGATCCGTCACAGCAACAGGGACTGGTTGCTTATTAACTACCAAGTCCGTCTTTGCCTTTGACGGCCTACCAACACGTCTCCTAGAAGGGACAACTACTGGAGGAATACTGGGTTTCTTTTCCTTCTTCTTAGCCTTTTCCTTTGACTTAGACTTCCCCTTCTGACCAGTCCGGGCCACAGCAGGATCAGCATCGACTGCTTGGTCCGGGCGGACGGGAGGGACGTCTACACCAGAATTCTTCTTGGGTCTGCCTCTAGGCTTAACCCCAACAGTAATCTTGTCTTTTTCTTTCATTTTCGGACACTCAGCACCAGCTAAGACTTTTCCATTCTCCCACCTCAGGATATCTCGCCCAGCCTTCTCTAATTTACGGAATTCCGGGGCTTTTTCCAAGTTGACTGCCTGGATAGGCCCTCTCTCGTCGAAAGCAGACTTCAGGTAATCAACGTGATACCTGACCAATCCCTCAGTGGTTTCCAATTCATAGGTAGTACCCCCTATGAATCTGTGCACTTTGAATGGCCCGTCCCATTTGGGACCGAATTTCTTCCCAGCCTTAGGGGGACAGTACCTGTATACCACAGACCCCACTTCAAAGCGCCTAGGGCACGCCCGCCTGTCAAAATCCTTCTTTTGGTGCACTGCGGCAACGCCAAGGTTATCTCTGACAAACTGATGTCCCTCTCTCATCCACTGTCTCACATTTTCCACGTACGCCAAGTGACAAGGAAAATCCAGTCCTCCTGGTTCTACTCCATGGACTAAATCCACAGGAGTCACAAGCTCTGAGCCAAAGACTACCGAATTAGGCGTACACAACGTACTCGCATGCACAGTCCCCCTGTAAGCGTGAGCTATACATGGAACAAGCAAGTCCCAATCCGTCTCCGAATAGTCAGTCAGGCAAGAGAGCTGCTCAATCAAAACTCGGTTAAATCTCTCCGCCTGCCCATTCGACCGAGGCCTGTATGGTAGAGTGGTCAGTTTCTCTACCCCTAACATCTCCAACAAACTCCTCAACAGTAGTGATCTGAATTCGGGAGCACCGTCCGTCTGCAGCGAAACCGGACAACCGAATCTCAGGATCCATTCCCTGAATAGAACATCAGCACACCTCTCAGCCGTGTGATCCGGCATAGGATATGCTTCAGCCCACTTCGAGAAATGATCCATCACCACCATCACATAGTTGTTGCCTCTAGGGGTAGTTTTAAATGGACCAATAATGTCCAAGGCCAACCTACTCCACCTTTCACCATGGATCTCCTTCTTAAGCGGTGTTATGCCACATCCTCCTCTCGTTTTCCGCATACTGCAGTTTCAAATCATACCGCATTCCAGGCCAAAAATATTTCATCTTTGCCTTCCAGCTGGTCTTGAATTCTCCATAATGGCCTTCCAATCCGGAACCATGCAAGGAACGGAAGATGTCACTTCTCATTGAGGCAGGAATTATCTTCCTGACGTACGTCTGTCCAGTGTTCTTACGCAACCAACGGAAGCATAAAACACCACGGACCATTTCTAATTTGTCTCGGTCACGGACATATACACAGTGGCTCACCAGACAAATTTTCTTTGCTGGGAACCGGACTACTACCATCCAGTATAGCCATAACCCTCTTCAGGAGCGGATCCTCCTGTTGCGCCACCCGGATTTCGTCCTCCAAAGGACACAAGACAACTGCTTCAGCGATCACAGCATCATGGACACCGCAATCCGTGCAGTCAAGACGTCCACATTTCCTTGTGGGAATCCGGGACAACCCGTCCGCATTCGTGTGCTTCTTTCCAGCCCGATGAAGTATCATGCTTTGATCCAGGCCGTACTCCTGCAACGTGGTCAACCACCTAGCAAGCATATCGGCCGGATCCTTGAAGTTCAGGAGCCAACGGAGGGAAGCATGATCCGTCCTCACGTAATAGTTACGGTTGCCAAGCAAGTAATGCCGGAACTTATTCAGGTATGTCAGTACTGCTAACAATTCTCTCTTCGTCGCACAATAATTCCTTTGTGGACGAGTGAGACTGTGGCTAGCATAGCCTAACACAACTTCTTTTCCATCTTGCATTTGTGACAAGACTCCGGCCATTCCATAGCCACTTGCATCCGTATCTAACACAAAATATCCCTCTCTTCTAGGATAACCAAGGACAGGGGCTGAAGTCAATAAAGCCTTCGCCGCCTTAAATGCTTCCTCACATTTCGCAGTCCACACTATAGGTTTACTATAGCGCTTCAATCTTCCAGCATCTGAAACAATCTGCTGCAGAGGGGCCACAATACCTCCAAAATCCGGCTGGAACTCCCTATAGTAGGAAGCAAAGCCAAGAAATTGTCTAACCTCTTTAGCAGTCTTAGGGACAGGCCATTCCTGGACTTTCTTGATCTTAGCTGGATCCGCCCGGATCCCGTCACCAGAAACGATTCTGCCCAGATACTTCACTTCCTTGCGGAAGAACTCGCATTTCTTGGGTTTGAGCTTCAGCCCATACTTCCGAATACGTTCAAGCACCAACTTAAGGTTGTCCGCGCATTCCTGGACGGTTTTTCCAAAAACGACCACGTCATCCAGGTAAACCAAACAGGACTTCCAACGCAGTCCGTCCAACATACGGTCCATCATGCGTTGGAAAGTGGCAGGGGCGTTACACAGTCCAAAGGCCATCACCTTAAACTGGAACAGACCCACACTGGATAAGAAAGCAGTTTTGTGCTTGCTGCCCTCATCCATTGCAACCTGCCAATATCCGGACTCCAAATCCAACGTGCAAAACCACTGGTTCCCGCCCAGGGCTTCAACACACTCATCAATACGGGGTAGGGGAAAGCTGTCCTTCTTAGTGACCGAATTTAGCTGTCTGTAGTCCACACAGAACCTCTGGGTTCCGTCTTTCTTAGCCACCATCACAATGGGAGCACCCCACAGACTACTGCTATGCTCAATCCGTCCTTCCTTGTACATTTTCCAAATTTCCGCCTCTGCTCCTTCCCGCCTAGCCACTGGTAACCTGCGATAGGCTTGTTTGACAGGGATTGCATCCCCAGTGTCAACCACATGCTTAACCAAATGAGTACACCCCACTTTGGTACCAGGCAAGGAGAAACAATCTTGGAAATCATAGAGCAGTTTTCGAACTAACTCCTTTTCTTCCTTCTTGGATAGGTGAGTTTCCCTCAACAACTTATCCAACGGATTTTCGGCACAAGCTGGAACAACTATTTCCGGAGCGAGAAGCTCATCATCCGCCACTGGTGAATCCATCACCTGAACGGAATTGATGATAGCAGTTCTCACTCTTTCATCATCTTCCCCATCAGGCAGAGAAGCATCAGACAATAAAGTCACAATACTAACTCTCCCAACCACCATATCTTCATTCAATCTCACCGAGGAGTCGGACGGATTGGAGAAAGCTACCACGGCCGAATTAACGTTGCCCGACACATATGTGTTCAGGCTTCCCAAGGCAAATTCTTTCAACAATCCCTGATCAGGCTCGAACATCAGACCTTCTGATGTGTCAGAACCTCTACCCAGATCAATTTTGGCGAGAGTCACGGACCGAGGTTTGAGGACTACAGGTTCCTTCAACCTGACTTCACCTCCATCAATGAACTCTGACACCTCCACAGCCTGAATAGTGGACTGTCTCAGACTTTTCTTCATGTGCTTCCATTGCTTGCACATAACAGAAACTGTCTGATTCTCTAGGAATAGCAATCCAGACCAGTCAAGATTACATTTGTGGACGTAATAAAAATCCGCCCCCAAAAGTCCGTCTTCTGGTCCCTTCAGGCCAGAAACCACCAGACATGTAATCATGTATGTCCGTTCTCCTACCACCATAGGACACAACGCGCTCCCATGAGTGGTTATAGGCAAGCCATTCCCCATTGCACACACCATCTGGACCGGAACCAGAGGTGGTGGCTGGGAAAGAGAATCAAAGAACTTCTTAGTAACCAGGCTAGTTGTAGCTCCCGGATCTACCAAAAAGTCTCCTTTTCCCCCACCTAACCCCACTGGGGCGTACCATCTCTCACGGATAATCAAATTATCCGTGATCCTCAGCGTTTTCGACTGTTGTACAGAAACTTTCTGTATCCGGGCAGTCTTGTTGGGGTTCTGTCCCACAACCACGATCTGTCCTTCAACAGCTTGGTACCCGGATTGGCCCCATCTCACATCTGAGACAAGATCCGGGCTATCCAGGGGAACCTTTCCACCTGGAAGGGTGTCCTTTTCCGGCAGGAGACTAGTATTATCCGTCTTCGGAAGCGCCTGTTCACTTGGGAAGGCTAACTTCTTACCAACGCCCGCCTGAGCAACACCCCCAGTTCCTATACTACTAGCAGAATCCGTCTGAGCTGTAGCACTATGAAGCGGTGTCCTATCATCGACCCCCATCTCGCTTCTTACAAGGGTCGGCTGGGGTTTTCCGAATCCGGCTTAGAGGCGGGAACCTCAGCGGATCTCAGAAGCCCCTGGAAGACCTTGCTCTTAGGACAGCCAGCTGCCAAATGACCTTCAAGTCCACAGAGCCAACACTTGTCATTTCCAGTCCTCCATACTCTACGAGAACCAAATTTCCCGGAGTATCTCTTCCTATCATCTCCAGCTCCTTCCTTGCTGTAGTCCGACTTAGCTCTCCGGTCTTTCCAGGCCTGCAGAGCCTGTACAATCACGGTAGAGACGTCTTCACAAGAGTCAGGGGAAGACACACCAGCATCTTCCAAAGCCTCTGTTAGCTGAGCTACTGCTGAGCCGGATCTCCGTCGGGATCTAGAAGGCTTCTTCCCCGTGGCATGCTCCACTATCGGTACCGGAGGAGGAAGCAGAGCAGGAACAGGTGTGGCTTCAATTTCTTGAATCACCACCCGTGAACTTGAATCCATCATACAACCCTCGTATACTTCAGCCCAATGCAAGGCTTCCTGCAAATCGAGAGGTTCTTTGAAACGGACCCACGTAGCCATTTCCGGATCGCTTAACCCTTTGAGGAAAATTCGGAGGGCCGTGTCTCTCAACGTACTGTCCGTTTTAACTCCATGAGCATAACGGCCCCTCTTCGCTACCTCATTCGCAAAATGACGGGGAGTTTCTTGCACTTGCTGCCTGCAGTTCCAAAATTCGGCCTGCTTTTTGCTGCGAGAGCGTTCCCCAAAGTTCGTGTCCATATGGGCAACAAACTTCTTCAGCGTCAAATCGTCGGGTAAGTCCCCCATGTCGGCTAGCTGTCTCTTGCACCCACACTGCAACTGAATCAAAAATTCATCTGCAGACCAATTGTAGGCGCCCGCTACTACCTTCATCTCGGCAAGATAAACTCGCCACGGATCCTTCTGCTCCCATGGTTTGATGATTGGCAACCTTCCTGCTTGATGTAGCCTACCCGCCCTCGGAGAGTAGTCAAACATATCATCCGAGTCCTCAGACCCATCAAAACTCATTCCCTGCACAAGAGAATGATCCCTACGTGTGATATCGACACGTCTTGCCTTTCTTGCTTTTTTCTTTTTCCTTCTTTCCTTCATTGCGACGTCAGAGGATTCAGAGCTTGCCGAATCGCTGGAGGGATCTGACGGATCACCCGCACCACCTGACGCAATTTTCTTCTTCGGCGCCTTTATCTTTCCAGGTGACTTCTTAGGTGTCTTCTTAGGGACATACACATCCCCCTGAATCCGTCCTCTATCGAAATCCTCTGTCCCAGCCGATTTCTCGTCACCAGTGTTCACACTAGAGACCTCAGTAGTTTGGCTTCCAACCGAACTCAGAGAAGCCATCCTTCTTTCAGTAACCATTGGTTTCCTGGGGGTCTGGGTTGGACAACTCCTCCTTTCAGGAACAATCCGTCCCGCCTCAGGAACAGTCCACGAAGTATCTCTTGTGGTCTGACTACCAACACTATCACTAGCAGGGGAGGAGGTGGACATACCAGAACTACGATGTTCTTGGAACGTCACCTTTTTGGCCGAATCCCCGCCCGGACCCACCGGAGAAGCAAAGAAATCCAATGATGGATCCCTACGCCTCTGACCAGCGCGTCCGTCTGCAAAGGTGGAACACCCTGGTGCAGTCTTACTCAAATCAAGCGGCTGATACTGCTTTGATAGAGTCTCTGCCAAATTGAGGAGTGGATTAAGCTCAAAATCAGTTTGAGTCTCAACCGACTCTTCCATACCAGTGTTCTGCAAACGAGAATAATCATCCATCCTCGAAACTTCACACCTTAACTTCTCGTTTTCCACCTCGAGTCTATCAGTGTACTGCGAGGAACGAGCAGTTACCACATCCAGGGTTTCTTGCAGATCCTGGTTCTGAAAAACTAGTTGTGTCACTTCAGACACAAAATCATGGCATTTGGTCTTCTCTGCCTGCAAATCACGTTTAGTTCGCAACAATTGCAAACGAATCGTACTCAACAAACTCTGATCATCAGAATCCGTCTCAGCCCGTCGCTCCCGGTAGTCCGTCCAGGCACCCTGATTATCTTCCCTTCCGGTCCGATAATCCTCCGAATCCGACACGCCAGTACCTCTGTCTATAAGGCGATCTACAGCCAAATCCACCAAAGGCTGGACTCCTGTAGGTCTGGTGTATCTCGGAGAGGCTGGCTTGTCCGTCCGGGCGTCCGGGCGGTCCTCCGGAAACTTCGCAGCCATCTCGGTCTCCTAAAAAGCAAAAACAAGGCACAATCGCGGATTTTAGCAAAATCAGGCGATTCAAATCACAACCGGACAGTGTGTTAAGGGCTGGTCACGGCACCAATTGTAGTGATTCGCACAACTTCACACGAATAAACAAAGAGACAACAAAGAGTGTTTGCTCCCCTTCTGGTTTATTAGTCCAATTCCATGGTCAAGGCTTGACCCTGATCCGGATCCACTACCACAGGGTAGGGCATACGGATCTGCACACACAACTGGTGTGAGACTCTCAAGGGATCCAAAGGATCAGCACATAATAGTGGGGTAAAACATAAGGTATAAAACAGCAGTGAAACTGAAGTAAATGTAAGAGGTACAAACGGAATACATCACGAGTCCGGTTTGTAACAGAACATAACATAAAGGGTAGATAATAGAGGTTTAGAGATAAATGACATGTAATGCAAGCCTCACAGACTGCAACACCTCTAGAGTTAATGAAGTGCACTAATCCCTTCTGGATAAGCTGCACTGTGGAGGATTGCAGAACTACTACACAAATATGTATACTAATGTGTACATTTTCGTAAAGCTTAGGATGTCTCCTTTCCAATGATACCAGGATCATGAGAATTGATTCATTTGTGTCCAATACGCATTCAGTATAATTTGCAAAGGTTGCAAATTACAAGGAATTTCGCAATTGTACATTTTAAAAAAAATTGACCCATATATGTAAAATGGATGAGAAAACAATGAGAATTTTCTACAAATAAAACACCTCAGTGAGATCAAAGTCTTATACAGCTGACAATCATGGACATCCTCTATATCCCAGCCCTTGTTACCGATGAAGTCTTATACAGCTGACAATCATGGACATCCTCTATATCCTAACCCTTGTTACTGATGAAGTCTTATACAGCTGACAATCATGGACATCCTCTATATCCTAACCCTTGTTACTGATGAAGTCTTATACAGCTGACCATCATGGACATCCTCTATATCCTAACCCTTGTTACTGATGAAGTCTTATACAGCTGACCATCATGGACATCCTCTATATCCTAGCCCTTGTTACTGATGAAGTCTTATACAGCTGACAATCATGGGCATCCTCTATATCATGGCATTTGGTCTTGAGAGAGAGAGACGCCAGAGGCGACGGACGCATTGACCACTAGCTCCGATATACTCTGATTATATTCCTGTTACTGCAGGGATATACTTCGCATATTTGAACGTATAAGGACATATACCTATTCGGACACTGTGAGGGACTGTGTTATACCAATTTGTTGTGGACTTTTACTTATTTTCTGGTGATTTTCTGTGAAAAAAAAAATCGTCGACTCATTGTGGATACCTAAGTGAGCGAAAATGGAGGACGATAAACCCAAGTTTCTGACTGACCAACAGCATAAGAAAGGTTTTAAGGTACCATTGATACAACTCAAACCCTCTAAAGAGAAAACTCTTTTGCCTCCAGTTAATCTTATTCCTGATACAGATGTGATTGGTTTAGATCAATATCAGGTAAAACCGGAAGATCTCTCTCTTGAAAACTTGCGGATTTCGCTTGACATGGCACACAGAAACCATGAAATGCTGCACACTAAAGTTGAGGAGCTTGTTTTGAGTGAAAACAATCTTAAAACAGAAGTAACTTCATTATCTGATGAATTAACTAAAGCCCAATCTGATAAAGAAGCCCTACATGAAAAAATTCTTCAGCTAGAAACTGATATTAGAAGACCGAATCTAGTAATAGTTGGGGTTGAGCACAAGCGTACAGAAGATATATATAGAGTTGTTCACCAATTGCTTGCACTGATTGAACCCAGGATTAAATCTAGCGATATTCAACATGCACGAAGGCTAAATCGTTACCAAATGGGCTCAAAAGTAATTCTTGTCAAGCTAAGTAATGAATCTCAAAGAAACTGTATATATGATAAGCGAGCAGAACTCAAGAAATATCAAGGCTATGAGAAAGTATTCATAAATCCGGACCTGCCTGACGAAATTCTCGATCGTAAAGCTAGGCTCAGGATAATTAAAAGGCACATAACTGATAATAGTGAAAAACAGGTTGGTAAAATTATCAAAGATAGGATTGATATCGGAGGTAATTGGTATCGATTTGATGAGCTAGAATTGTTGGACGAGGGGGAAAGGTTGAGTGATGCTAAAACCAAACGGAAGGGAGATGCGATTTATTTTCAATCCGAACACTCACCGCTTAGCAATTTCTATCCGACTCAGATTAAAATCAATGAATTAAAATTCTCAAGTGCAGAGCAGGCTTACCACTATGCCCGAGCTAATATGCTTGGGAAAAGTGATGAAGCAACTAGGATTTACATGGAAAACGACCCACGAAAGATCAAATCTATTGCAATGTGGATCCCCTCTACAGAGAAATGGAATAAAATGAAGCATAAAGTAATGCGTGCAGTGGTAGAGGAAAAGTTTGAGCAAAACAAATTTCTCCATAATTACCTATTAGCAACCCACCCCAAATCACTACATGAGGCGACCCAGGACAAATATTGGGCCATAGGCTGTAGCCTTACTTCTGATAAACTGGGAAATGAAAACCATGAAGGGGATAACATGCTTGGTCAGATCCTTGAAGAATACCGAAATAGTTTCATGCAAATGACGGATAATGAAGAAAGATTGAAGAAGAAATTTACTGGTTATAATGATCAACCCCCAAACCCAGAGAAAAGCAAATCGCCAACTAGAAAGGACAAGAAACCAGAAATTAAAGATCAAGGCCTAAATTACATTCAACCAATTCCAGCTTATGTAAGACCTGAAATGGATGGAAGTGATTCGAGTGAAACAGCAAATGGTTTGACCCATACAAACTGGGAAAACAATCATCAACTGGATATGGCTGAGATAGACGTATTGCCACCTCCCTCGAGCCAACCCATATTTGGACCGAACGGCCAGGCACGACCAAATCGACTTCCACCATCTACCAATGGCAATGACGACAGTAATAGCGCTCCAATACGACCGAATACTGAGCAATTGTCTAAGAAGGAGAAAAAGAAAATTGCTTCGCTTCAAACTACTCCTCGTCTTACATATGCCGAGAAAGCTTCTCCCACTTTACTTCGCTCCAGATCAGTGAACAAGCCGGCTCATTCTCGTAATAATAGCTCCCAAAAGGACCAGAAGCACAAGGTAAATCAAGACTCAGATATAGCCCAAATATCACATATTTCGAAATTTAATCCACCTAGAGATGCAAGCCCAAATTCGTTAGGTGAAATGTGCAGCTTATCCATTCGAGGAATATGTGAAGGACCACCGGTGCCTGAAACTTGAATAATACCAACAATAATCTTACTTGGCCATTAAAATATGATAAATTATAATCTAAATATAAAACTGCTCATATATTTCCAGAAATGAACGACCTAACAATTGTTGTATCTGACTCAAGGGGGAAAGGATTGATGCCTCTACTTGACAACTCGAAAATACTAGTTTTTGTGCACAGTGGAGCTGGCCTGATTAGACTTGCTTACGAAACCAAATATCTAATACAACTCCACCGTCCCACTAATGTGATAATCGCAGGAGGTATCTGTGACTTTTGTCACAAAGACAAAACTACAGGAGAAATTTCAATATTTTCACACCATGAAGGCAAGCTAGTGAGGCATATGCTCTCATTATACGAAAAATCACTAGAGATTCTGACATCGGAGCAAGAGTATTGCAACATTGCCCTCGGTGGTCTTATAGGTGTACAGATTAATAAAGCAAACAGAATGGAAGGGTTCGCTCCAATTCAAGATATGCTATCAAATGCAATACTAACAATAAACCAGGATATTCGCATGCTGAACACGAACAGGAATCTATCTCATCCCCACTTGATCACTAAAGTCCACTCTTACCATAGACACAAACCCAAACATACATATGGCAGATTACTCGATGGGATACACTTTGACGAAATAACAAGAACGAACTGGGCCAAACAAATTAATAATTTCCACAATAATCCTACTCTTCAGTATTAAAAAAAATGGTTTGAATTAATATCTGATCAATAAGTAAATGTATATAATTACTAAGATACCAGCCAACGATAATCGTTGCGGTTATAATATAATCACTTGTGTTGATAGTTTGCTGTGCCTAGAATAATGCTTTAATTACTATGATATTTTTAGTTGAACTTGTCCCTATATTAATTGCCTGTACATTTATTATTTAAAGACTGTGTAACAGAAAGCCAGGAATGAATGATAACCATCTACCTTACCATACATCTGTCGAGAGCTTTGCTGAGGGAAAGTATACAATCCTATATCTTGAACTCCTGCCTTGTATTCGTACTGCATCGGTTTCGTGAGTCACATATATCTTATCACTACTAATTATGTTGTTGTTATGTTGAACAGAGTTCGTTTACCCAATGATAATAGGGAAAGCTAACGAGAATCGTTACAACCTACGCTCTAATGCAACCAATGGTAAATCTTTTGTTTGTTTATATGTCTTATAATTGGGATCTCTGAGGTAATTTATATCTTTGACTCTAAAAGTAAAACAACACGGTTGTATCAATACTATTTAGATGATTTCTACCTACTCACAATTATGAGCTCACTGAATCAAAACAGCCAACGAGAATCGTTGCATTTGAGGACGGTGTTTGGGTATATCTCAGTAATGTTGTGGGTCTGTATGCCAATTGTTTGACTGGTAATGCGCAGATGAAAATTTAGTTGCCAAACTCTGAAAAAATACTGAATCAAGATAGCCAACGAGAATCGTTGCAATTGAAGAAAGTGTTTATGTTTTGACTCTAAATCATTTTGTGAGATGCCTTTACAAACGATCCAACTCAAACTACCTGACTGGGATCACCTAGCTAACCTTAAAGGTTTAAAGATTGTACATCTTAATGTTAGATCGCTTTTATCTAAAATAGATCAAATTAAAATGGATATCTTAAGTCATAACTTTGATATCATTGGTTTCTCGGAAACTTGGATTAAAGATAATGTTGATCCCTCCTCACTGGAATTTGATAATTACAATTTAATACTTAAGAATAGACAAACAAATAAGCATGGAGGAGGACTTGGTTTATACATAAAAGAATCGTATCTATCGGAAGTTAACGAGAACCTTTGTTATAGTGATGCTGATCTAGAACTCCTGTCGGTCACAATTAAGAAAGATTATATGAAACCAATGTGTATTAATCTCGTATATAGGCCTCCTCAGGGCGATTTGAATTTGTGTTTAGAAAAGTTTAATAATATTATGACCATTATAGAAGAAAACAAAAAATTGGGATCTGTGGTCTTTATGGGTGACTTTAATATAGACTCTTCGGTACCACACAGCCAGGCATTCAATAAGATAAAAGATTTTACCACTGATTATAATTTAGAATATGAAATGAAATATACTACTCGATTTGGGTTAACCAAAGATAGTATACTAGATTACTTTCTATTTAAAAGTAACAAATCGGCGACAGTCGGTACTATTGAGTATAATATCTCTGATCATCAGGGAATATATTTAAAACTAAAGCATAAGATCATTAAAGTTCCTAACCCAACTAAGTTTACCAGATCCTTCAAAAACTTTAACCTAGAAACATTCAATGCCCTCTTGGAAGAAGAAAATTGGGAGGAATTATATAAAAAAGAAACGGTTGACTCAGCCTGGAACTTTTTTTATGATATCATACACAAAATTAGTAATAAGGTTGCTCCCTGGAAAATATTGAACTCACCCACAAAAAGACCCCAATGGTATACCAAGGATATATTAAATGCCTGTATTAATAGGAAAAAAATGTATAAAAAAGCCAATATTACCAAGGATGACATGGATATACGTGCAGCCAGAAACCAGAGAAATTTTGTAAATACAATGATAAGACGAGCTAAATCTAGGTACTACATAACATTACTTGAAACTCACAAAAATGATGGAAAGAAATTTTGGAGAGTTATTGATGAACTCCTCTCTAAAAAAGAAAAAGAGATAGTGAATATATGTGATCAAGATGGTAAAATACTTTCAACAAAGGATTCCGCTAACTATATCAATGAATATTTCTGTTCTATTGGACGTAAGATACAAAATGAAATGCAGGATTTACAAAATGATATTAAAGTGGAAGAGATCCATCATACTATGAGCCTTCAGGAAATAAATATTGGAGATTTGTTAAATTTAATAAGAGAAATAAATACTTCCAAATCATCTGGTTGCACCAATATCAATATCAGACTTTACAAGCAATTTTTTATGGCGTTACCTGAACAATTATTGTATATTATCAATTTATCATTGAAGCAAGGAATCTTCCCCTTATCTTGGAAGAAGGCAATTGTTAAGCCAATTCCGAAAAAGACTAGAGTGATATATCCAGGTGACTCAAGACCTATAGCCCTAACACATATAGCTGGAAAACTAACAGAAAAAATTGTTGCTAAGCGAATTTGGGAACATTTAAATGAAAATTGTATATTAACTGATAACCAATATGGCTTCCGAAAAGAGAGAAGTACGCATGAAGCACTGTATGAGTTTATAAATGATATTGATATTAATAATAATAGTAATAATTATACCATTGCGACCTACATAGATTTTTCCAAAGCTTTCGATAGTGTAAATCACCTAATATTACTAGAAAAACTTAAAGCTATAGGTCTGGATAAATTATCTCTAAAATGGTGTGAATCATATCTTTCTGATAGAACCCAAGTAGTGAAAATTAAGAATAATTATTCTAATAGTCATGTAGTTGAATGTGGTGTGCCCCAAGGGTCAATCTTGGGGCCAATAATGTACCTTATTTTTTCCAATGACATCAAAAATCTAGGACTTGAGTCCAAGTATATTCTCTATGCGGACGATACTGTGTTATACTACTCAGGCAGTTGCTTAAAAGATTTAGAGAAAAAAATGAATCAGGACCTGGACACATTTTTTAAATGGTCAAGGAGAAATAAGATTTTGATTAATCTATCAAAAACCAAACTGATGTTATTCGGGGAGAAGAAAAGATATAATAGCATAGTAAATATAAAAATTAATGATGTCAAAATTGATCAAGTTAATGATTATGTTTATCTTGGTATCAATATAGATCGCCATTTAGATTTCAGAAACCAAAATGATATCATGATAAAATCACTTCAATACAGGATTTATCAGCTGTCATTAATTAGGAAAAATATGACACAAAAAAGTGCAATACAATTAGTTAAGGCAAATATACTGTCGATCATTGACTACTCTCTTCCCTATCTGAGTGGTTCACCAATGAAAGTTCTAGATAAAATCCAAAAAATACAGAATAAAGCTCTAAGAATAGCCCTTAATTGCCCACCATTAACATCAACGAATCTTATTCATCAACAAACCAATACTATGCGAATTGCTGAGAGAATATCTTTTCTTCTGTCCAAGATGGGATATATTAAAAAAACGAAACTTCAGAACAATGGTACTATACCGATCGTTGTAAGAGCAACCAGATTATATGATGCCCCAATCCTCCCTATTTTTAGACCCATTAAAGAAAAAAATAGATCATCCCTACATTACCAAGTAGCAAATACCTGGAACAATTTACCCATTAATATTAGAAATATACAAGATAAAGAGCACTTTAAAAATGAAATCAAAAGATATCACCTACTAAAAATCCAATAAAATCTGACTGCTCGGTCTCTCACAAGTGTCCGTCTAGCCTCAGAAATATAATGTAACAAGAGTAAGGAAACAATTCTTTTTCTTTTTTTATTTTTTATTTTTCTCATTTATCATTATTTTTAAAATTTATTTTTTTCTTCTTACTGTTTAATATGCGAAATACTGCTAATAATTGTTATAATGTTTGATGAGTAACTCTGAGACCTTCTTTTGGTCTATATCGGTTCTACAATTTTCAATCTCTGTCGCCAGAATCTGTTCTTTTCTTAAAATTTTCTAAACATCATCAATTATATGTTATACTGCTATAGAACAATGCAGATTGCTTTGAAAAACGCCTAAATTAATTTTTAGGCGATATGTACATCTGCAAATTTTTCTGTTAACGTGAAAATAAAATTCTTTAAAAAAAAAAATATCCTAGCCCTTGTTACTGATGAAGTCTTATACAGCTGACAATCATGGATATCCTCTATATCCTAGCCCTTGTTACTGATGAAGTCTTATACAGCTGACCATCATGGATATCCTCTATATCCCAGCCCTTGTTACTGATGAAGTCTTATACAGCTGACAATCATGGACATCCTCTATATCCTAACCCTTGTTACTGATGAAGTCTTATACAGCTGACAATCATGGACATCCTCTATATCCTAACCCTTGTTACTGATGAAGTGTAATAGTTTGCAGCTTGGTCCCACTTCCTTTTATTACTGTCACATGTGCAGATTTCAAGAGATCGATCAACACATATTTTGGGAATTTCCGAAGATAAAGTGGAAATGTTTGTATAAAGTAAAATCTAAATCTAAATCTAAATTAATTATTTTTCCATAATGCCCCCCCAAAATGAAAATATCCTGATAATCAATGCATACAGACAGGTAGGTATATATATAAAATGACGTACAATACCAAGGGCCCACATACCATACGGGTCAGGTTGCCTAGAAATGTACAATTGCTTCCAATTTCCATGAATCCTGACTTTGAGATTGTATTACAGACACAATATTAAAGTCTGGCTAATTCTTAATTAATATGCATAGTTTTAGTCACATAAAACTATATTAAGGTGGACAGATTACATAAATATGAATGGAAGAATAGTATATAACCTCAGAGAATGAGATAATACATACACTAGCACTAGAGGCATTGGTATTCCTTTAGGTATGCACATGCATCTTATCTGTTTACCCCGTCCTACAGGACATGTAAATTAGTGGGTCAGCGGTCTGAGAAAGTAGGTCGGTGAGACGTCAATTAAACAAACAAACAATTCCAACCCGTTATCAACCATTATATCTACTAATTATACACTAATTTTGGGATTATTAACAGCGTGGAATGTCAATACGATGTGTATTTTGTAATATATAATATAGAAATGTTGCAGTGCACAATGAAAAACACTTTTTTAAACTGATAGTTTAACTGTCTATGATTATCCGGAATAAAATTATTGTTAAAAAAATAATCTATGGTATCTTATTTTTCGTTAACTTCAACAATAAAAAAAATGGAATAATTCAATTCATTAAGTTATCAAACAAAATGTAATAGACCAATTAGATGCCTGTATTCATATCTATAGACATTGTAACCTAGCAACCTATCTTACAAAATTTCGATATCCCTGTATAATCTCTACTGTAAATATTCCCTGATGAAGGATCAACATATAGATCCGGAACGTACGAATCAGGAAATACTACTGTCAACATCAACTAGAACTTCAAAGATAAAATAAAACACTGCACTTATAATTTTGGTGTTACTTGACTATTACTAACTATTTAAGTTATTGTTTCAGACTGATGATATGCTTGGTTATGGGAAGAATAAATCTAATTGATACTAACCTGTCTTGTGAATAAGCCATAGCTGACAGATGATAAGTCCTGCCTCCTAGAGTCTGAACGTCCTATAGTTGTATCCTGACTGGAATAAAGTGACAATAGGTTATGTTTGCAGTTATAGACTTCTGTTTCTGTTTTAGAATAATATCTAATATTATTAACACTATTGTCTTTACTGCCAAGAGTTACCATGGAGACTATGAGACATTACACCTATGCATGTGTAACTATTTTCCAGGAGCACATCCCCCTTTTTATCAGGACCATAAAAGGAATCCATTATTTTAAATGTAACCTTTGTGCTTATGTGATCTACTCTAAGGGCTTTTGGGTTGAAACTTTGGACGGATTATTCTGGACGAATTTACTGGTCGGATAGTTTGAATGGATTATCTACTGAAACAATGGTAAAGTTTGGGTTGATTATTGAGTAGAGTTGATTATTAACATGAATAATCCACTTTAATCTCCAATAATCAACTGCAAGCCCTTGAGATATTTGAGTTGACTATTAAGTTGGGTTGATGTAATTTATTCCATGATTTGGCCGTGAGCGTACAATTATAATCGATATACTTGCCGCTCACAAGGTGTACAATATAAACTCTGTGTATTGTACAGTGACGGTATGACCATTCAAGACTCTGTGGACAAAACAGTTTGATGAATTAATGCAAATAAAGTTGTTTTAAGGTAAGAATCATGGAATAAAAGCAAGAATAGCACAGTATCGCGTCTTCGGTGGCCTATATACTCCTTGTATGGTGGAAAAACGACTCGGCCTATGGCCTCGTTGTTTTTGGACATGCTCGAATAATATAGCTCCCCTCATACACAATACTATGGCATAGTCTATGCTGTTCTTGCTATAGTATCTTGGAGAAAGCTAACCATTATTAGGAGCATCTAATGGAGAGGTACTTCTATGAGGGTGCAATAACATTAGTCATGATATTGTGTGTATACGCAAAACATGGCTACACCTAAACAGTTTACATAACAGTCAATTGTCTATAAATGGTTACTGTCTCAAACGCATCGACAGAGCTACCAAGAGAGCTGGAGGACTTTTATAAGGAAAGGACGGCTGGAGGACTATTATAAGGAAACTATGATAGTTAATGATTTTGATGATTACACATATACATATTAGGGACCACTTGCACCAATCTGTACCGACCACCAGGCTCTAGTTTATTAGACTTTATGAATGATTTTGTCTACTTCAATTCTCCAATACACTAGGACTTGAACGAGATATCATTGGAGATTTTAACATAGATGTTATGAAAAATTCTAAACCCCAAAAAGACCTCCTGAACAAAATTTGTAATCATGGTCTATCATAATTGATTAATAAGCCTACTAGGGTCAGTAGAAATTCGAGCACTACCATAGATCTTATAATTAGTGACTGCAGATTTACTGATTGTACAGGAGTACCAGATGTTTTATCATCAGATCATTTACCAACTTATATGGTCATTACGAAAAAGAGAAAAGGCCATGTCGCTGCCAACACGAGAACTATTTTTTCTAGAAATCTGAAAAATAGGCTTGATACTAATGAAGTTACCAGAGAAATCAACAATCTGAATGTATCTTCTCCCCTGACTGAGACAGAGGTTGATCTTATATGGGATAACTTATCTCGTAAATATGGAAGGGCGCTTGATGATCTATTATCCCATAAAAAAAAATGTCATTAATGAGAGATACACAGGGCCAGCTTCCAGAGAAATATCAGACCTGATGAAAGACAGAAATAGGCCGTTTAAACTGGTAGACATATCAGGATCTATACATGACTGGCAGTTGGCTAAAGCCCATAATAATAAAATAAAAAAAAGTGATAATAAAATGCTGAAATAAAATAAAGAAAAATCCCTGGAAAGGCACAGGTTGTATGAAGGAACTCAACAAAAATTCTGGAACCATAAATCAACTATTTTTCATACAAAGAACTCTTTGAAAGATCGTAAAGGTATCTCGTACGTGGGTGAAATTCTCAGAAAATGTACAATTTACCTTCAGCAATTCTCTCAAATACCTTAAATTTCATACGAAAATAAAGTTCAAAATACAGTTCAACCTAACCAAACAGATTGTTAGAATCAATGCAATGCCAAATATACTCGAATTTATGTAGTATTTACCAAATTGCAGCAGAATTTTGCAGCATTTTACTTATGTGTACAGCGGCCAAATGTACATTTTCTAAAAATCTGACCCATGTCTCGCATAATGATGAATCTGATCCGGGGGTAGAGGCAGCCAACATGGTGAACAGGTTTTTTGGTAATATTGATTTGTATTGTATTGAACAACAACATATGGCCATATCCACCAATAGCCTACTTGCACTTGCAACTGCGCATGTCCGGACGTGGGTGTGGTGCAGAGTATTATGGGATTGAGTGATGTATGTGGGCAAGCTAGGTATACAATAATAGCGGCCGCCAAGCGCAAATTTCAAAATGACAATAGTAATTCTAAGATCCTGACGTTTGAAATTACCTTGCATTTATTTTTTTGTGGAGGGAAGATGTATATATATAATATATACACATGTATGTATGTATATTTAGATAAAAAGAAAAGTTATTAACCCATGATATACTTGAAGCAGGGAACATTCGCTGTTACGCCATAGTAATGAAATGGATATTTCTTACAACAAGTGCCTTCGGCACTTGGGATAAAGCAGGTTTGATATGTAATTTCCCTTCTCTCTTTTCCCTCACCCCCACCCCTTGTTCTCTGGGTATATCCTGAGAAAAAGATGGAACAATATCTTCATTATTTTGAATGTTAGACTTGCCAAATTAAACACTAGAAATCTATTTAAAAACAGAAATAATGAGGATTTAATATTATTTTTAAAAAGAATTTAATGTTCGGAAATGAAGGGAAAAGGGAGGGAGAGAGAGGGAGTAGGGGTAGGGGAGACAGATAAATTTCCATCACACACATAAATAATAAAATACCATTCTTTCTTTGTACCAAAATAATATAGTAACAGATTTTGATACAGTTCAAGACTGTTATTTGCGATATACATATCACATAACTCCTCAAAAAAGTTGAATCCGAAGGTTTGACAGAAATGGCAAAAACTTATATATGTAGCAGGGCTCGCCATTCATCTACCCAATTCAGGTATATTTCAGACCCCTCATTCCAGCATATCTTTTGCTGCAAGGTCAGGGGGGTTGGGGGGGTTGGGGGGGTTGGGGGGGGGACAAATGACAAATGCATGGAATAAACTAAAACTTTAGGGGTAGGCACAATGAGGTATAACAATATACTAGGCCTTGAAGGTTTATAATGACTACACCTCTCACCCTCTACTTTCATACTGCCAGATTAATGCCGAATACATATAGCATACATATAATATTCAAACAAAATTGCTTGCTACAAATCTAAGCAAAATTCCACTCGATATCATAAAAGGGAGGATATATTCACTAGTGTGCCAACCCAGCTGATCCCAATCCATAAGGTGTGATGTCTGGAGCCCTATGCGGGCCCCAGGCCTCCCCCAAACATAGATCCGATTTACCCCACCTACCTAGAAAAACCTTCCCTTACCTAATAATTTGTTTGACCATAGCTGATTATTTCACCATACCTTAGAATTTTTGGATTTTTTGACAAAAAAAAGCTAATAAAAGCAGCAAAACATGTTTTCCTAACCCGGAACTGTCAAAAATCACATTCTCCATGTTTAAATAAACATTTTTCTCAGTTCCTGGGAGGTGGTTTCCTAAAAATAAATTTAAAATAAAGTTATCCCCCTACCTAGTTTTCCGCCAGAAACACACCTATTTTGTTTGGCCCCAGAAGCCAGAGCTGTTCCCCTTAGACTTGGACACATTTTAATCATTTTGGATATTCAAATTTATCTTCATTAGGATTTAAAATGTTGAGTTTTTCTTGCATATTCTTTGGTGAGATGCTCTTAGGTACAAGGAAAAAATACAATAAATCAAATATGATGAATACCATCTCTCATCTTCATTTGTGAATTTTCTTAAACATTCAAATAAATATTTTAGTTCTCTATGATGTATTTCTATGGATCTCATGTACCTTGTTCCTTAAAGATCTAACAGTTAAAGACAGGATACCCATGTAGGGCAGCTGTGAAACGTGTTCAATACAAACCAACTCTATGATGTTTAAAAATATTTTCTGAATACAATTCATGGCAATCCTTATCATTTTGATGAACAGTTACAAGGCATTTTATATTCTGATGTTCGCAAGGGATAAGAACAGATATGCTCCAAGTCATATTGAATTTGTAGACCATGTAATAAATCACTGATATATGTACGCTCTCCTTTTGTTGTGTGTATATTTGCAATGACCCACGATTATTTCTCATTATTTAATCAATACATGAAACCTTTGTGCTTCACTATTTCTGCAACAATACTAATACAACTTAATTCAATATTTTCTCAAACATTCAAATTAGAGAGAAAATAACAGTAAATTTAATGAACAAAATAATTCTGATTTAAATTCTGAGATACTGTGTTACAACAGAGATCGACATGCCCCAACAAGGACATGTGAAGGTCACAATTTACAGGTAAAAGGTATTCATAAGGTAAATGGAACAGATCCAATTCCTCTAATCCTCCTTCACATGAGTTACAAAATGATCAGACAAATCTCTTACAGTGATCTTGGACATCAAATGTACACAATTATCTTCTAATTTCCACATGATTTGGTTTCTAATAGAAGCTATATTTATTATTTATACCAACCTTTCCAAAGTGTTGACTTGTCCTTCCGCAAAAATGGCCGCGCAATATTGAGTCGTATTTATTCTTATCAGTATCTCATTTGCTTATCTTCAACCTATCTTGGAGAAGGTCAGGTGTATATAATGTCCCTAGTATAGTTATCCATTGTAACAGTTGCAAAGTTAAACATCTAAACATTAAAGTTTAACGAGGGTGAGAGCAGAGAAAGAGAAGAGGGGAGGGAGAAGAGGAGGTGCAGAGCCAGGGGCAGAGGGAGTAGAGCGGATGGCAGACCAAGGAAGAGGGGCGTAGGAGTGAGAGGTGTGGAGAGAGGGGCAGAGGGAGGAAAGGGGAAGGGACAGCAAGGAAGAGGGGAAGGGGATGGGGAGGTGTGGAGAGCGGGGAAGAGGGAGGAAAGGGAAGGGAGAGCAAGGAAGAGGGGAGGGGGAGGGGGAGGTGTGGAGAGAGGGGCAGAGGGAGTAGAGGGGAAGGTAGAGCTAAGAAGAGGGGAGGGAGAGGAGAGGGAATCAGAGAACATACCTGGGTGAAATAGCAAGAAAATGTACAATTTACCTTCACTAATTCTCTCAAATAACTCACATTTCAGACGAAAATAAAGTTCAAAATTCAGTTCAACCTAACCAAACAGATTGCCAGAATCAATGCAATGACAAATATACTCGAATTTACCCAGTACTGACCAAATTGCAGTCCAATTTAGCAAAATTGACTAAATCTGTAGATCTGCCAATTGTACATTTTCTGAAAATCTGACCCACCTGTTCTAAACCGTCTAAATTATGGTATTATGCTTGGAAAGCGGGATGAAACCACCAATAAATCAGCAATAATGTCGGCAAAAACTCAAACAAATCGGCGACACTTCTTCTACAATGCCGATGTTGGTAAATTACCGATGGTCTCATTTGTACAGCAACATTGTCAGTGAATTAATATTTGTTGTTTCAAAATCTAAAGAATTTTGTTATGACTTCAGCATGTTCGCCGATGAGGCAGCAGATAAAGGTGTAAATTATGGAAAGCGGGACCCATACATATCAATTTTATGGCTGAAAAAAATGTTTGCCGTCTTTTTCGGCCGTTTTTATTTAACGTCAGCCCCAAACAAATTTTGGCAGGGCATTGTAAACAATTTTCTGACTAAAAAAATTATTTTTCCGCCGATTTTATTTTTTCAGACACGATAATTATTTCGGCGGCCGATTAATTTTTTTGGCGGCGTTCGCTAGAAATATTTTTATTTGATATATTTAGTTTTGAAAAAGAGGGGAGAGACATTAAGCCTAATAGTTGGCCAAATGACGACCAATTGGTGGAATTGCTCATACTTCTCTCTCTCTCCCTCTCTCTCTCAATGGGTGCACATACTTGTGTTGTGTATCAAAAAGTAGGGTTGGTGAGGGAAGAAGAGAACCGAAAGCCATTTCTTGATATCTTGATTAGGGCCTGAATTATGGGGGTTGATTATGTCAGAAAGCCCAGTTTCTTATATTGTTGGACAATTCAAGTCAGAGATAAATTAGGCTTATTTGCTTGTGTTGTATATTAAAACATGGTGATTGGTGAGGGAAGAAGAGAACTGAAAGCCATGTTTTCATATCTTGATCAGGGCCTGAGTTATGGGGGTTGATTATGTCACAAAGCCCTGTTTCTTGAATATCGGAAAATTGTGAGATTTAAAAAAAACAAAACAAACTGCCAACGAAAGTTGTAAGCTATGCCAGGCCACGATTTGCTGCAGTAGCCATTAGGCTAGGCTCTGCAATCGGAGATGGTGAGAGACTCACCTGAAACCTCAACAAATTATTATATAATTAACTATATAATTACTAGCACCAGTCATCTGAATGGTCCCCTGTTCTCCCCACACTTCCCCTCTCCCTCTTTTCCCGCCCCCTCTCTCATACCTGTTTTTCTCTCCCAACCCCATCTCCGAATCCCCACTCTCCCTCCCCTCTTCCTCATGCTCCCCCTCCCACTTTCTCTCCCTCCCCTCTCTCCATTCCCCTACATCCTCTCCCTGCCCTCTTTTCCCTCCCCCTCTTGTTTCCCTCCCCCACCCCTCTCCTATTCTCCACCCTCTCCCTTTTCTTCTCTCACCCCCTACACCCTCTCCCTCCTCTCCCTATCTCCAATAGCCCCACCCTCTCCCTCCCCTCTTTTCCCTCCCACTCTTCGTTCCCTCTCCGCCCCCTCTCCTATTCCCCACCCTCTCCCTTTTCTTCCCTCACCCCCCTACACCATCTCCCTCCTCTCCCTATCCCCAATAGCCCCACCCTCTCCCTCCCCTCTTCTTTACTCTCCCACAACTAAAACTAAGGCTTTATGAATCGATAACAATTTGCTATCTGAATAGTGGTCATGAACGCATTCACTGATATATGGTTCAGATTTTCAGAAAATGTACAATTCAACTTTGCCAATCTTCTCAAATAACCCAAATTTCAGATGAAAATAAAGTTCAAAATACAGTTCAACCTAACCAAACAGATTGCTCGAATCAATGCAATGCTGAATATACTAGAATCTACCTAATATTGACCAAATTGCAACCTAATTTAGCAGAATTTTCTAAATGTGTATAGCTGCCAATTGTACATTTTGACCCATATACTTTAACATACAACTCCCGCTTATCTACCTGGGTCAGATGTTCAGAAAATGCTCATTCGGCAGATGTACACATTTAGTACATGAAATACTATTTAGAATGAAAAGCACCAACAAAAAAGTCATGAAATTTAGTTTTTGAACAACATTCATCATTTTATTTTGGCATCATATTTAGATCTGCAGATCGAGTTGGTTCTGGTGGGGATGGATCCAAAACAGCTGGTAAAGACAAAACCTAAAATGAAAAAAAAATATGCGATGTAACTTTCCTGCCAATATTCCATTTCTTGTTTAATGCATTTAAATAGTGTAAAAAGAATGAATAGGTCAGATTTTCAGATAATGTACAATTTTCAGCTCTACAAATTTGCTAACTTCTGCTAAATTAGACTGTTATATGATAAATGCTAGGTGTATCTAAGTAGTTTTGGCATCATAATGATTAAAGCCATGTCTTCCTTTGTCTTAAACTGTAATTATGTTTCTCTTAGATATGGATTATTTGAGAGGATTGGTGAAGGTGAATTGTACATTTTCACAAGATCTGACCCAAATGAAGATTAAAGACATAAAAGACAATGATTACACAGTAAGTAATTGGTTAATGATCGAGGTATGGCCAATGCATTGTGTATTTCAAACAGTATAATTCCTGTTGTACTGTGCTGTTTCTCCTCTGACTGTCTACAACTCTACTCGAGGCAATATAATTATGCGTGAAATAGATGTTTAAAGTTATACTTACAAAACCACCATCTTATTGCACTATCTTTTCACATGTTTGATCACTCATCTTCGGCCTTGAATTCAAGGTCATCTTTGAATTCTCGCTTAGCTACAAATTAAACAAAGAGTTAATCAAGTCTGAGATGAACACAAAAGCAACAATATATAAAATGGTGGATATATTGTAGTAATAATAATATAATATAATAATATAATTTGTCCCAACATTTCAATATTCATCTACATCTACATTCATCTGGGCTTTAGGAAGTATCACTGTATAACACTTGGAAAATAATGTAATATGCCTCTTGAAACTGCTATCACTATTAGAAATCTAAATCTGATCTTGCTGTGATGTAATCAATAGGAAGTTGTCTTTTATTGTTTTGTTTTACTAGAGGCAGTTCAGCTCATACAGCTAGTCTACTCCTGATTCATAAGGTGATGGTTCCTAGACCAGGCAGATTTCCTGTTAGACTCCTTTGGTGGCAATAATCCTTTGGTGGCAATAATCTACAGAAGCTACAGGTGCTCCAGAACCGTATATTTAAATTGAATTATAGAGTCCCTCAAAGAGTGAGTGTGAAAGCACTATAGCATTATTACCCGATGTGCATTCAAAAATCCACCAGTGCATGCAGAAGTGCATCTGACCAGTCACAGAAGTGCAATCCGCTCAAAAAAGCAGTTATGCACCTGGTTTTGAACCTGATGAAATGTGCATCATGTGATGCACTTCAAAATGCATATCAAAGTTATGTATCTAAATCGGGTGTATATGCTCTAGCTGCATGCAGTTGAAATATTATATCAAGTGATGGACATGTAAATAATTGTACTGTTGATTGATATTTGAGCCTTTACTGCATATACCATATGTGATGTGTCACAGGAAAATGAGTTATCCGTCGGAAAACCCATATTTTTCAAAGGGGTCTATTAACAAAATCATTTTTATTAAGTAACTCCCTCTCTCTCTCTCTTCCTCCCATACATCCTCTCATATTCCACATATATATCAGATATAAACGATAATAGCTGCACAAACACACACCATGTGTACATAGCAATGATAGTGCCTGACTGAGTGCATCATAACTGCGTCTATTACACCTGGTCAGTAGTGCATCATTGGGAGCATCAGGGCCACATTTATGAATCGGGTCCATAGAGCATATTGTATTTATTTGAGAATCACATAATATATTCATGAATCTGTATAGCCTATAACCTAAACATTCCTAACACTTCTATTACAAATAATAGTTCAAACCAAATCCTACAATCCTACAACTACAATAACATTCTACAAAACAATGAAGCTACTACAGGCCACATTAGCTGGCACTGCTCACTCACCTGCATGGCATTCACACCTACTGGCTGACACTCCATTCTCTGACACTCACACTCATTCTCTGACAACCATTCATAGAAACACCTCTCCACTAAACTAAACGATGTAATGCCAACAATATAAATGAAATAAGAATTAAATGAAAACCAAAAGAATAAAGTGTTAACTTCTAAAAAAAAAGGAGCACTATATTTTTTGATATCTAAATTCCCACTGGAATCAGCCCAAATAATGTCAATTGATTTTATATCACAATACAACACATATTATTTCCTGAAAATATATATTCTCTTCAATATAATGATAAAAGAATTGACATTCGGGATCACACATTAAGGAATCTAGAGACCATTAAACATGATTACTTAGATTATCTCTTTATATAAATATTAACTTCTGCATTATCATCTCGCGGAATATGTTCTAAAGTATTGTAATAGTTTTTTTGTAACATCAGGCAATTCTGACAATAGCATCAGTGATGTATACCCCCGACGTAGGCACTCAATCTCATTCACAAAAACGTCTGGAAAACATTTAGATGGTCGATTCCAGAAATTTTAGTGCGATTTTGAGATTTTTGGTAAAAATATACTTTGATTCTTTTCATAGTTATAAGGAAGAAAGGACTTACATCGGGCTATATGATTGTCAATTTGTCATGACCTGAGTCAATTGTTTTTCCAGATACAAGCCTGCAAATCACTGGAGCCTGGTCAACGATACCATACGAATACATGTATATGGACCCATATGTATGGACCGTTTTTTCCCGTCATAACCCATTTTATTAATAATCCTGATATAAAGATGTGGACTTTTAATACCTTTTCATGGAAATATGTGTTCAAAACATAAGCACCTTAATATAAAACCCCATAAGCGTTTCCAACGAATACACCATTCCATACGAATACATCAGTTTAATTATGTATTCGTATGGAATGGTGTATTTATTGATACATCCTTTCTGAAATTAAATGAATAGTAAATCCTTTCGTCAGGAGAAAATGGTTGACAATAAGAATACAGAATTTATATTTTCCAGCCAATTTCTGAATGTGTATTCGTCGGAAACGTGTATTCGTATGGATTCTTTTCATAAAAATATAATTTACTGATCGAGGGATAAAGTTGGAATCATGAGATTTGTTCTGGATATTAAGCTAACGATTTTAAATGTAAATCCAAAAAAGAGTTGATCTAATATGAAAAGTTTTCTTTTAAAAGTGGTTTGAAGATGTATTCGTTGGAACGTTTTATTTTAGCCAAAATAACATTTCTCATCATAAGGAAGAAAATATAAGCCAATCTTAAAATTAAAAAGAATGCATTGATAGGGGCAGACATATTCATTAATGTGAAATATCAAAGTCCATACAAAAGTTATTAGTTATCTTATTTTTTCTCACTTTTGTGTGTATTCATATGGAATCGTGAAAATAAAAATGGTCCATAAAGTATTTAAAAGTCTGTTAAAAGAATTAAAGCGGTATCTAGAAGTATGCGGCATACTCCAAGGAATCCATATACACCATTTATAAGTTTATACGACCATAATTGTCAACGTTATTGAATAAAACATCAAAATCGCACTAACAATTCTGGAATTGACCAGGTATTTGTCTTTACATCTTGAAGTCATCCCACTGAGAAGCATATGTATCTTATTAGGACTAATTAGAGTATATAAAGCCTACTTGCTGCTTCCATGGGGGCCTACGTCGGGGGGCTGCCTATGTCGGGGGGGCGTGCCTACATCTGGGTATGGTTTTCTGGCCATTCAGTCAAATATTTCCCCAAAATATCGTTCATTATGCTCATTATTTGAAGTCGTTTAAAGTACACATTGTTCAATAGGCACTAAGAGTTTGAAAGATTAATTAGATTAATAATAGAATAATCAAATAAATTGTATTCCGACGTAAGCACATGCAGATTTTAGTCAAATTGATTTCTTTTCAAAAGAATTAACCTACCATGAAAATTAAAGGGTCTGCCACAAAACTTAGATTTTTTTCTTTCATGAATATTATTGGCTTTATATGCATGTCATAGATAACCCTGTTGGGGATTGATTTTATATACTTTTTTACAGACTTTACTCCTCATATGATTCACCAGATGGCGCTACTGGTCACTGTAGTGCATTTACAATTTCTCTTATAATGAAAGCACCACTAAAACACTTACGTTGCATTTCTACATTACATATTCCTCATCATATACTTATAAACATCACAAGAAATATCTTACAATAGTTCCTTATTGTAATTTATCTTTTTAAAAAGGGGTCATAATAGAAACACCCCCAGTGACCATATACAGAAATCGTATGGGTGCATGGAACGCTCTAGGCCTGTTGTATACCAATGCACATGTAGTGGTAAATCTCACTGTGTTTGTGGCTGATGACAGCAAAAGAGATGAATAAAAGATGGAAAACTTAGGCAGATGGGAGCAATCTTAGGCTACCCAATACTGGGCATAACTTTCATCCCAATTGATTTAAACAATTTTACTCATGCCAGCTTAAACATACTTGCTGTGGTGCAATGGAAGTGATGCCCTGAGTGCATCAAAAACTGCATATTTAGACCTGATACTGAGCGGAATTCTGAGAGCATCAAAAACTGCATTTTGAAATCGGGTCAATAGAGCATTGTAAAATCAAGTTTGAGACTCACAACTGTTTACGATTTCCACTAGTAAAGCACCAGGTCAAAATCGGGTCACAATTTCCAGATTAAAACTAGGTTAGAAATGCAATTCTGCACATCGGGTAGTAGT